>CAUYTI010149886.1:0-57682 GCA_963575145.1 Galago senegalensis | reverse complement strand
TCACTCTATCACTTTGGATAGAGTACTAAGGCATCATGCAGGCTCACAGCAACCTCAAACACTTGGGCTCAAATGATCCTCTTGCCTCAGACTCCCCAGTAGCTGGGACTACTGGCGCCCACCATAAGACCTGGGTAGTTTTTCTATGTTTAGGAGAGATGGGGTCTCCTTCTTGCTCATGCTGGTCTTGAACTGTTGACTTAAAGCAATCCACCCTCCTCTGCCTCCCGGAGTTCTAGGATTGGTGACATGAGCCACCAGGCCTGGACTTAAATGTGAGTGTAATGTTTGAATTTCTCTTTCTCTTGAAGGGCCCAGGCTTCTTTATATAAGTGTCATATCTTGAGAATTATATATTTACTATCCTGAATATATGGGATGGGCAATCAGAACAGATTTAGGAGTTCACCAAAATAGAAGACACTGTTATGGTTATCAAACACTCATGTGCATATTTTGTGGGCACAAACTGTTAGCCGTGCCTTGATATAAAAACCCAGGTCACTCACTGCCAGAGGCCCCCCACCTTGCCAGGGCTGGGTGCATAGTCTAAGCTCAAAGTTCCAGCATTTTCCACACAAAAGACAAAAGCCTTCATGAAGACAAGTCAGTGTGGGGTTGAGTTAACACTGCTTTTTGAGCCAGGAAGGACAGGGCAGCTTTTCTGATACCAGCACTTGGGGGCCACATACACTGGGTGAAGTGACTTGCAGAAAACCAAAGTAATGGTAATACCCATCTTAGAAGGCAATTGCTAGAATCCAATGAGCTAATGATTATTGAAAATACGCTGTGAAGTATAAAGCTTAACATCTATGTAAGACCCTAACCTTAGGAGGGAAAAGGCTGGCTGAGCTGTTCAGATGTAAACTGAGGGCTGGGAGCCATGGGAAGATTCTGAGCAAGCAAGGAACGCCTTTAGAAATCACTTGGAGAAGCGAATCTGGTAGTGTGTACAGACAGGCTGGGCCTCTGCTATTCTTTCTTCCCCTTCTAGATTGTGCCTGGGTAAGCGGGAGGGAGCAGGTAGAGTGTGCAGGGTAGGGAATCCCACTTTGACTCTACAACTTGCAGGAGGGGATGGAGGTGGCGGGAACAAGACTGGGTGACAGGCACCACTTGTGCCACCCTGATTAACTGGGAAAATGCAAATCTGCAGTTCCTTCCCGCCACAGCTAACAAGATAATGAATATTTTCATCAGCTGTAGAGAATACAAACATCTGTAGGAACACCAAACCTACTCTCAGGGCCTGGGGGAGGAGGGGAGGACGCGGAGGTGGGGAAGTGCAGCTTCTCAGCAGCATCAGGGAAGAGGAGAAGGGCTCACGTGCTGGCAGGGTGGCTGGGAGCTGGAGGCTCCGGCTGGTGCCTCCTGTGCACGGCACAGAGAATTGATAACTTGTCCACCCTCCCCTGTGCCTGCTGCTCATTCATGAGTAGACTTGATTCATCACCTATCAATTGATTCACCTGCATCTGTATCCACCCTTCTGCCCATCCACTTATCACTCAATTCACCAAATGTTTGCTGACCCCTACTGGGGCCCAAGCATGAACCTAGGCTCTAGGGCTATACAAGCAAATAAGACATCTCTTGTCCTCTTGTCTTCAAGAAGCTCATGCATGAATGAGCTAACTCATTTAGTTCATTCAAGTATTAAATGCCTATTCATAAAGTGCTTCCTAAGTGGTGGGCACCCACAATCTTGTTGAGGAGACAGTCATGTGAACCTGCCCCCTATTGAAGGAGGGAACTGATCGAGAAGAGTGCAGAGAAGGAAGGGCCACCTAACCTTTCTGGGGAAAGTGTGTTCACAGATGACTCCTGGAGGAGGTGGCAGACCTCTGATCCATCAAGGATAAATGAAAGAATTTCATGCAGGGAAACTGGAACAGCATTCCAGGTAGAGGGACAAGCACATGCAAAGTTAGGGAGGTGCAAGGAATCCCAGGGAACTCAGGGCAGGGAACTCCAAGCAGCTCTGTAGAAATGGATGATAGCAGGCAAGGCCAGGGGTGGGAGCAGCGATAGAAGATGCTTGAAGGATGGGCTTGCATCCTCTTGCATGGCACATTGTCCATCAAGCTAAAGGGGGAGTTGGACTTTACCCTGGGTCACAATGGGGAACAACCACTGAGGGGGTCTGAGCAGGGGAGTGACCTGATCTGACCTGCATTTTAGAATATCACTCTGGCTGCTGCAAGGACGATGGGCTGTAACAGATTCAGAATGAAGATGAGTTAAGGGGGCCGTTGTTGAAGATTCCAGCTTGAGGCAGCCTGGCCCTTATGCAATATTCAGAAAGATGTGGAGGGAACACGCACTGGGCCCTGACAGAGACCCACAGACATGGACATGCAGCTTTGCCATTAACCAGCTCTGTGACTTTGCATAGCTCCCTGAGACTCAGGGGCTACTAATAATTCCTCCACCGTGGAGTTTCAATGAAGAACAAATGAGATAATGTGGTCAGAGTGACCTCTGCAGTCTAAGGCACGGTAGAAATATTAGTTATCAGTTATTTAATTACAGCGGTGATCTTGGGTCTAATCATCACTTCTCTCTGCCTTCCACTCCCGTAGCTGATATCCAGAAATACAAACTGATACAAAATGGACCCTTGAGGCACTGGCTTTGCCACTTTGCTGTCAGTGAACAGGGAACATCTCCTGGATCTCTGTGCTTTGCTGTCTGCATCTCTGAAATGGGGACGAAACCCTTTCTGTACCTATCTTGCAGGGTTCCCGGAAGAGCTAATCTGGATGGTTGACTTTCAAAAGTTCTGAAAGACATGAAATCTCTAGCCACTTGGAAGAGGAAAGCTGATGCGAATGCAAATCCACGGGGCGCCCTTCACGAGCTCCACGTTTCAGACCATGGGTCAGCACTCTACTGTCTGCAGGCTGCGGCCAGACTTCTGCCTGTTCTGGTATAGACGATAAGCTGAAAGTGACTTTTATGTTTTTAAATGACTGGGTAAAAATCAAAAAGAGAACAATATATTGTGTCACATGTGAGAATTATGGGAAATTCCGAATTCAGTGTCCATAAAGAAATTTTTATTGGAACTCACCCTCTGCACACTGAGTGCATGGGAGGAAGGACAGATTTGTTCGTAGACTGCCTATGGCCGCTTTGCCAGAGAAACAGCAGAGCTGATTATTTACAACAAAGGTCATGCAGCGGCAAAGCTCAAAATGTGGATCATCTGAGCTTTCTTAGGAAAAGTCTGTTGACCACTACTTTAGATTTACTGACTTCCTTGATCGTTGCAATGCTGTGAAACTGGGATTTGTTTTTTGGTTTTTTTCTCCCCTTTAAGAGATGATAAATCTCTGGCTCAGAGAAATTGAATCACTTGCTCAAAGTGATATAAAATAAAAATTACCTCAATTCCATGACTATTTTATTTCAAACTCTGTTCTCTTTGAACTTCACCCGGATGCCTTCTATGAGGCCAGTTGTCCTCCTTTTCTGAAGACACCCAGTCATCGTGAGTTTGGTAGCTGCCTTGTCCTCCACACTTTCACTCTGTGAGAGTAGAGATTGAGACCTCCCTGCATTGTCTCTGCAATGTTTAGCATGGAGCTTGGTATGCAGTAGGTGCTTAATAAGTAATTATTGTAATTTTGGACCTACACAGCTAGGGGTAGTCATTCTGTTCTATCCTAGTTCTCCCAGCATTTATAAGTTACATCCTCCCCTTTTCATTTTTGGAAGTGAGTGTCAATCTGGCCCAATGCAGGGATTTGGAGACATTAGCACCCCTTCTGTGCACATAGCCACTCAAGGCCATATTGAATATTTGAAAACAATCTTCAAATACTCCAATTTTTTTCTCCAGGCAAACCTCATCCCTCAGATTTCCTGCAAAGAGGCAAGAGATTACCCATGGAGGATGGAGTGCTGAGAGGGGACACAGCCTGGGGCTGTTTGAGGGTGTGGAGTCTTCCATTCCACCTCCACAGGGATAGGCAGTGTGACCCAGGGCAAGATCCCTCTCCTCTCTGACTTCCATTTTCTTTATAAAGTGGGGTGCTAAAGGCCAGCTGTCAAGGTCATAGAGAAGATGCTAAGTGGAGCAGGTGCCTTGCAGTGTCTGGCTCACAGCTGATACTCAGTAAGCCCCACTCTGGTTTCTTGTTCCACAACACACAGTGCACTGAGCTGGGCCCCTGGAGCAGGGTCCTGGGGTTAGGGCCAAGGGAGAGAAACAATCAGATAATTACAGCACCAGGTGGGTAAGAGGGCTGCCAGGAAGCCCATACTCTGGAACAGAAACAAGAATGTAACTTTTACTGAGGCTCCCTGGGGGTGGGATACCATGCTAGACACTGCACTCCCTGAATATTTCCAGCATTTCTATCATAGAAAGCTTGTTGTCTTCATTTCATGGATAAAAAAGATGATCAGAGGAATTACAAGACAGGGCCAAGGTCATGCAGCTGGTGTGGTTGGCACTCTGACGCTCCACAGATCCCCTTTTCTGGGAATTGTAGTCCCAGCTTCTGGGTTTGTGGTTAGCATGTAGTCTTTAGCCAACAGGCCCTATAGGGACTGCCTGGGTCACAGAGAGCCACCTCACTTAGGGTCCTTCCCCTGCCCAGTGTGACCCACACTCATGACTAGTCTTTGGAAATCATAAAGGCCTGACATCTCAACCAACTCAGGTCAATGATGAAGGGTGACTTTAGCCCAGAGCTCCCCACCATGTTAGCTAAGGCTGCCAGTGAGCCTACAGGGCAGCTCAGCTTCTCCAATGTCCTGCCTCCACCCGCTCCCTTCCAAGGTGTCAATCCCAAAGCCACATTCTGCTCATTGAGCCCACATTCTGCTCCCTTAGCAAACCCAACTTGCAAATATAGTTACAAGCTATGTTATTTTCAGTTTTAAACTCTTCCCCTGGATAACTTCATCACTGGCTGAAATCATCCATCCCTTTACTTCTTCTGCTATTTCTTCAGTCTTCTAAGAATTGTGATCACCTCTTCTTAATCCCTGCCGTCAAGGATCTTAGAGCACAGTAAACTTATATCTGTTATTTCTGATATAATTGTCTCCCTCCTTTCTGTGAATGCTGACATCTGAACACTTTAACGGTCCCAATTATTTTAATTGGAAGTTGAAGCCAGTTAAAAAAGAAAAAAAAAACTGACGGTCAAATGCAGACATCAATCCAACTCTTGGTTCTCCTGTACGGCCCGCGCCGTACCTTTGCATCTGAGTGTGCCTGCACACCTGGCGCCACCTCTGCGGTGTTTGACTCCCTTGTTCCCCCTCATTTAATTCTGTTTCAATCTTCCTTATCTTTGATAGACGCTGCGTGAAACACTGATGCCTCTACAACATGCCTGCTAATGACAAATTTGAGGACTGAGACAGCATGAGGCTGAATTAGGGTAATTCAGCCCAAGAGGGCTCCTTCTGAGCAGAGGCCAAGATCTACATGAGTGCACCGTCTGCAGGGGCAGAGCAGCCTAACCAACCTTTCCTTGCAGAGAAAGCCCCATTCTTCCCCTCACCCCACATTAGTGCACCAGGCACCCTGCAGCTGAAGGTAGAGACAGCTCCTGGCCCCAAAGGCCTGGACCAACCTGCTGAGTTCCAAGGTTATCCAAAGCCCCTCCCCACGACAGTGTTTGGAGTTAAATCCAGACCCCAGACAATACCAGCTGCCTCCCCTCTGGCTAGCTCAGCTTCTTCCTTAAGCCACAACATCAGGGACTTTGAGCATAAACTAGTTTGACCTTTCTTAAGGCCAAAAGGCTTTGGGTATCAACATTTAAATGTGCATCTCTTGCCCAAGAGGTTTTGCTTCTGGGATTTATCCTAAGGAAACAAGCAGTCGAATATGCACAGCTGTATTTACAAGGACCCTTACCACAACATAGTTCATGATACGGAGGAGCGGGGAAGAATGTCAATGTCCTTCAATAGGGGATTGAGGAAATGAGGGATAAATCTACACAGGAACGCTGTGTGGGCATTTGGAAAACATACGGCTGATCTTTATAAATTAGAAGGAAAACATCTCTACGGGATATTGTTACCGTATATGAAGAAAAAAGACAAGCATACGCTGTGCCATCCCTCCATTTGATTTTCTAAGTCTGTCTAATCTGTGGCTACAAGCATAAGGGACATTTGGGAGTAAGTTCCCTAAAACATGAAGGTCGTCACCAACAGACAAAACTTCAGGAGATTTTTAACTTCTTATTTAAAACAACCGTATTGCCTGGATTTTCTATAGAAACATATGTAAGGGTAGGGAATAAAGGCTGGGTGGCCTTGGGCAAATAATTTTCTCTTTCCATTCTTAGGGACAAGAAGGCTAATATTATCTGTTAATAAAGCTTTTCAATATTAAATTAAAACTTATCCAAGCTGCTTAAAACAAAGCCTATGATATGGCAAGCCTCAGTCTCTGGTCCCTGGCAACAGTTTTGTAAGATAGGGCAGCCCTCCTAGACAAATGGCCTGGAGCTGTACCAACCCAGCTGGGACAAACGTCATTCTTCCTGTCCCCCCATAGTTATGCACTTAACATGCACAATACATACATCATGGATACACATCACAGTCACACTTACATAGACAGCTCCTGGCCCCACAGGCCTGGACCAACCTGCTGAGGTTCCAAGGTTATCCTACTCACACAGAGTCACATCACCCACTCAAAACACAGCCACACTCACCTCTGTTTATGCATCCCCATACATACACATACACACACACACACACACACACACAGTGGCCTACATGGCCAGGAGAGGAAAAGGACCTTGACCTTTGGAATTGACCCAGTGGGAAACCAGCCCCTGCCTGTCCACCAACCCATACACACCATCCCTGTTCCCTCTTGCATAGACTCTGGCCACTCTGTGCCGGCTCCCAGAGCTTGTCTCCCCGCAGGCGGGATGGCTTGGGAGAAAGGAGGGTGATTGTTGGGGTTTAATTAAGCATGCCATCCTGAGACGGGCTTGGAGCAGGCACTGTAAGACACATTCTGCTGAACTCAGACCCCTGTTCTCTAGGTGTACGCAGGCCTGACAAAACATTTCAAAGCAGAGGAGAACATTAGGAACGGAGGGAGCTGACAGCTCCTAATAGCACAGTAACAAGGAGACTCAAATTCAGTGTGTGCCTGTGAGCTGAGCAGCTCCAGGAACAGACGGAGACTGCGGGGCTTTGTCAAAGGCACCCTGGCAATGTGAGGTCTCGCTTCTGGCATCTTCTGCCCCTCACACATCACAAGGACAGGGACAGAAATTCTGGTAAACTGTGCTCAGAACGCCCCTCTGTGAGCCGGGGTACCTGCAGCCAGCATTGGCAGATACATTGAGGACCCTCATGGTTAATGATGTTGGGGAGCACAGCAAATGGAGTCATGTTTCAAGTAACTCTGGAAGGAAGGAAAAGCGGTACAGAGAGAAGAAGGAGACTCTTCCATTCCCAAATGGCAGGTCTTCAGTAGAAGAGAGCTCATCACCTCCATAAGCAACCTGTGAGATTGTTGACACTTCTAATTCTCTTTTCAAGACAAAAGTTACTGCACACCTAACTTTGTGCCAAGCCCTATGCAACAAAAGATGAAAAGGAAACAAAACAAAGCAGATAAACGAGCACCATCTTCAAGCACTTAGCAGTCTAGTAGGGGAGGCATACAAGCAAAAAGACAATTAGAATATACTGCAAATTCCCCAACTCCAATGCCTTATCTCTACTCTCTTGCAAAATTCTTCCCTGAAAAATAGTTATCCCACTGACTACAATTTCTCACCTCTCATTCTCCTTCACCTCCTTCCTGTGAGTATCAACCTTTTCTCATAATTATTTCACACATTCCCCTTGGCAGGGTGATCAGAGACTTCCAATGTGCCCAACCCTCTGGTCTCCTACTCCCTCTTTGGGGACACCTGAATAGCATGTGTCACTAATGACCAAATCTCTTTGTGAAGTACAGTCTCCCAGCTCTGTGACACCTCCCAGTCCAGCGTTTCCACTGCCTCCCTGGGTACTCTTCCATCATCCTGACTGGCTCCTTTTCTTGTCCTGTTCCGAATAATCTGTCTTGTCTTTTTTTCTCACCTGTACTCCCTGGAGAATTGCTATCAGCTGAATGTTTATGTCCCGTCAAAATTCACATGTTGAAATCCTAACCCTCAAGGTGAGGGTATTAGGATGGGGGGAGCATTTGGTAGTGATCAGGTGATGAGGGTGGAGGCCTCCTGAATGGAATTAGTGCCCTCATAAAAGAGGCCTGGGAAGCCTTTCTTTTTTCCATCAGAACAAGGAAGAACCATTTGTGAGCCAGAAAGCGGGCCTTGCATAGATGAAAAGCCAGCCTTGATTTGGGACTTCCTAATATCCAGAACTATAAGAAACAAATTTATGTTGTTTAAAAGCTACCCAGTTGATGGTATTTTGTTATAGCAACTCAGATGTCCTAAGATAACAACCTCATCTAAAATGATTATTTGAAAAATCATCCACATTCTGGTGAATATCAAATGAGTAATTCAGGCCTAACTGTGAGGTACGAATGCCCATCAAGCAGAGTCATTCTAGCCAGCTGGATACACCTGTCTTTACTCTGATGAAAGAGCCAGGCTGAGGATACAGATTTGGACAATAGCATCCAAGGGATGCTCTGGGAGTCTATAGCCCAAGGAGAGAAATATTCAGGGAGAGAAGATGAAAGCATGGTGTCTAAAGCTCCAAGAAGGCGGGAAGTGGCTGAAAAGGCAGGACTGTGCTGTACACAGAAGCCAGGGAAGGAGCTGTCAAATGAGCGGACAATGGTGCTAAATGAAGAAAAGTGTTGATATGAAATAAAGCCTGTATTGGATATAACCACAGACGGGTGCACTTTGGGCCTTTGGGAGAAGCAGTGCTTGTGGGTGATGGGTGTGGAAGCCAGACTATGGTGGGTGGGAAGGGAAGTGGGAAGTGAGGACGAAGAGACCATTTGCATAGACTTCTCTTTCTAGAAGGCTGCCTGTGAAGGGACGGCATAAGGTGGTAACTGATGACAACTAGAAGTTTGAGGAGTGGATACGCTTGGAGAGACAGACATATTTATAGGCTGAGGGGAAGATCATGACAGAGGGAAATATTTGAGACAAAAAGGGAGTTATGAATGATACCACATCCCTTTAAAAATTGGAGGTGACGGGATTAGTATTAGGCGATAGAGGAAACACCTGTTCCCCTAAAGCAGGTGGAGATGCAAACATGGGTGTGTATGTGGGCATGTGTAAAGGGGGGTTGGAACTTATGCCCTTTCTTGCCTGATGGTCTTATATTTTCTTTAAAATAGAAGAGAAAGAAAGGTTGACATTGTGTTGGGGGGTTGAGGGCCCTAAAAGCTTAGAAAAAGCCACTGCAAGGATGGGTAGAGAAGGGGACCAAGAAGAGAACTGCCCACTAGTGCTGGAGACCCAGTGATACCTGGAGGCCATGAGTGTGGATTGGTGTTGGCCTGCATTGGGGTGTGGATTGTGCCATCTACATGTGGCTATTTCCAGGCTGGAGAGAAAAAAGAGTTGATTTGTTGATTCAGGGCGGCCATCTTTGCAAGAGTATTCTTCACTTGCCTACATCTTCTATAGGACAGTGACTATAACAACAGCAACTGCCATTGTTGAGGGTTGGTTACATGCCAGGTGCCTTATAAATTATATCTTTAATTCTCAGGATAATGCTGAAAACTCACTAAGTATCCCTCCTTCCACTCTGAAGAACCCAGGTCCCCGAGAGGTGATATAACTGACCCACGGTTTTGAAAGCCTGTCTGAGTTTAAATTTGTGGCTCTCTGTCTTGTAACACAATATCCGGGATTTGGTTTTCAGCTCTCATTGCCTGCTGAGCTTTTGGAGCTCTGGGATATACAATTCCCGGCACTGAACGCTTCCTTGCCCATCTGTCTTCCCCTCCAGTTTGTTTGTTCAAGCACTTTGCTTCCTGCTCTTGAACTCATTCAACTCACATAGAATTTTTCCAAGGTGGTAATGAGCTCTCCATGGGAAAGCTAAGACTCCTCAATAAAAAGCTCTTGAGGACCCTCTAGGGGGTTTTCCCTAAGGACACCATCACATGCTTCAATCTAGTTCTCTCTCTAAACCAATTTATCACCTGAGATATCCTTGGAAGATCCCAAAGTGGAGAGCCTGGCATTACATGGAGTTCCACAACATCTTTAGTTCCCACCCCCCAAGGCTGAGCCCCTAATCCAGGGAAACCAAACCACTTACTGTTCTGGGTTTTCTTCCCACATTCTGTCCCTTCTTAACCTGCTGATCTCTCTGCCTGAAATATCCCTCCCTCTGTCCTTGCCTAACAACCATTTACCCTTCAAGATTCAAGTCAGGAAATCAAAACCACCCTGAGATATCACCTAACTCCAGTGAGAAGGGTCCACATCACAGTCTCAAAGCTGCAGATGCTGGTGCAGATGTGGAGAGACGGGAACACTTTTATACTGCTGGTGGGACTGCAAACTCATACAACCCTTTTGGAAGGAAGTATGGAGAATTCTTAAAGAACTCAAAGTAGACCTTCCAATTGATCTTGCAATCCCATTACTAGGCATCTACCCAGAAGAAAAATAATTTATTTATCATAAGGACATTTACACTAGACTGTTTATTGTAGTTCAATTTACAATCACCCAAAAGTGGAAACAACCTAAATACCCACCAACCCAGGAATGGATTAATAAGCTGTGGTATATGCATACCATGAAAATACTATTCAGCCATTAAAAGATGGAGACTTTACATCTTTTGTATTAACCTGGATAGAGTTGAAATACATTCTTCTTAGTAATGTATCACAAGAATAGAGAAGCAAGAATCCAATGTACTCAATGCTAATATGGAGCTAGTAGATGAACTAGTACACACCCACACACAAGAGAAATACTCAATTCAAGTTGGTGGGGGGGACAGTGGAGGGAGAGGGAAAGAAGGGATGAGAGGGGAGGATGGAGGGGATTGATGGATTCCCACCTAATGGGAACAGTGTAAAAGTGTACGGCACACCTCCTGGATACTGGAAATAACCACAACAGGGATATCACCTAACAAATCCAAACGTTGTAACCTAACTGTATGTACCCTCATATTAATCTGAAACATTTTTAAAAGTATATATTCAACTCAAGTATTAACTCTTAGAAACCTTTCAAGGTAATCAGCTACATCAGATGTCCCAGGTGCTTCAAGTTGCTTCTAGCGTGACACAGAACTAGCAGAGCACAATGATTCAGAGAGGAGGACGCCAGTGGGACTAGGCAATACCCGGCACAGGGCACTCAGCGTTGCACCAGTTCACCTATCCAAGTTCCTTCTTAGCTGCAGAGTGGGGACAGTACATCCCTGCCTCCCAGGGTTGTTATGAAGAAGAAACAAGCCTATCCACATAGAGTGCATGTGACACACGGCAAACAGTGTAACATTTATATAATTTATGCTTGCACTTTCCCCACCAGCCCATCAGTACCAAGAGGGTAGGGATGGCATCGCATTTGTGGTTCAACTTCTCATATCTCATTCAGAGTCTGGCACACGGTAGGGCTCCTGAATAAATGAATGGATGAAGTTAAGTCATCTCAGTGTGTACTGTCCTTGGGATCACATTATCTGAAATTATCTATTTAATTTCCATCCCATTTACAGTGAAGATTAGAGGTAAGATGTATCTCTGTCATCAGAGGTGTGTGAGGCCTCTCCAAGGACTCACCAGAGGGGAGGGAGTTTTATGGATCAGGTGTCAGCCTTTGTCCTGGAGGTCACCCCCACCTGGAATATGGTTTCTTCCACGTACAATGGGTCAAGTCCCAGGCAGCCAGAGTGTAGGCAGGCAAGGGAAAAATCTAAGTCACCAGGCATGATGGGGGCTCTGATTCAGAGCTAACATCCCAATCATCCACCACTGTCTTGTTACTAATAACTGACAATCAACTGGATAGCCTCAGGGTTCATTCTGATTGCTTGGCAGCTATGCCATTATTTTTATGAAATAAATTAAAGATTCCCTCTCTCTGAAATATCAGAATCATGGGGAAGGTGATAAAGAACATGATTAGGGCACTGCAAACCCAAAGACTAGATTTTAGGTGGTCCCAAGCTAAGAGAAAGAAGCTGAGTGCAGCCACGTAAACTACTCCTTTGAAGACTATCAGACGGGGCAGTGCCTGTGGCTCAGTGGGGGCGCTGGCCCCATATACTGAGGGTGGAGGGTTTGACCCTGACCCCGGCCAAACTGCAACAACAACAACAAAAAATAGCCAGGCATTGTGGCAGGTGCCTATAGTCCCAGGTATTGGGGAGGCTGAGGCAAGAGAATCACCTCAGCCCAAGAGCTGGAGATTGCTGTGAGCTGTGATGCCACAGCACTCTATTGAGGGCGACAGAGTGAGACTCTGTTTCAAAAAAAAAAAAAAAAAAACACTGTCAGCCAGAAGTTTACAGTGAGCTAAATGATTACCCCATTCCCAGGACTGTCTTCCTTCTCAGCTCTCTTCTCTCTGCACCAGAGCCTTACAATTTGATCTAGCAGACTCATCTGGTTGCAGCTGCTGGACCCTGATCTCATTCAAAGGAAATTTATGAACCCCTGGGTCAGAGGTCAGGGGACTTAGCTTCAAGTCAGCACTCGGCGGCACTCATCTCCATCAAGCACACACCGAATGGCATAGTCATCAGTTTTTTACATTTGTGTCTTTCCTCTAGCCTGAGGCTTTCCTAGAAGCAGTAGAATAAAAGAAGAAGAACGGAAGAAAAGAATGGAAGGTGAAGGAATTCCCATTCTTGCCGAGGTCTTGCCCCAGTGGTCTGTGGATTCTAGGGAGGACATGCTGCAGCTAACTCGGGATCATGAGAAAGGTCACAGCGTAATAATAGGAAGGTAGGTGGGACTGTGCCTCCTTCTTCAGGGAGCACATCACTCAAAGACCAACCTCCAAAGGTTGAAATAAACTCAGAATTTGGGTGAAGAAGACAGTAAGAGAAAATACGCACTGAGTATGCACCACATATCAAGCAATGTGACATGACACGTATTGATGTCCCCACCCTCCTTTGCAGATGGCATCATTATCCCCATTTTTACAGATGAGAAAACTCAGGGTCAGAGAGGATAAAAATCTTCCTCAGTATTACCAAGCAAGTGAAGTGTAGAGCCTGGGATTGAGTCGGTTCAGTCTGATTGTAAAGCCTGTTCTTCTCTCCTACAGACCAGATGTTGCCTGGAGAGGCAAACTCAGGACATCCACACGCTTCTGAGGCATGTGTTGTTCCCAAATTAGCCCTGCATCACCAGGATATCTATCTTTCATAGTTTAGAGAGAGGTCACTGAGTCCTCTGTCTGGCTCCTTCCACCAGGAAAATATAGCTTCACAGCACATGAAAACTGCAAGCACATTAGTGATCTGTTGGAACAGTGGCTTGTAAATTTTTTTATGTCTTGCAGATTCCATGTTTGGAATTCCCATCCATGAAACAGATATTGAAGCACATCCTCCAGTCCTCTGAGTCTCTCTAGGAGGGACTCTGAGGCTCCTCTGAAGACCCCTCCCCTTCCAGGAAACAGCCTGTTGTGCTTTGGCCCTTCATTTCTTCATTTGTGCAGGCAGAGGCTACAGCCAGGGTCGAGAGGGGCTTGCCCAAGGTTACCCTGACCTTCCGGCAGAACAGGGACAAGAATCCCTGTCTTCCTCTCTTTGCCCTACAGGTCATGTTCATCAGGATGAAGGGGAAGGTATCCCGGGTCTATACAAAAAGGCTGTTTAGTAGTGGACTGGAGATAAAAGCTTCCCTCTGGCAGGGGACAATAATTAATAACAGTAGCCAACATTTATTGATCACCTTCTGTGGCGCTAGGCACAGAGCTAAGAGCTTTCCTTGTGTCATTCCATTTAATCCCCTTTTCCGATTAGCATCCCATTATGCAGATAAGGAAGGTGAGGCTTAATTCCTCAGCACTAGGTGACCCAGCTGCTAAATAGCTTTAGCAGGATTTGATCATTCCTGGCCATCTCGCTCCAGAGACTGGCTCCTAGCCTGCCTGCTATCCTGTCTTCCTAGGAGAAGGAATAATTCAGTGAAGACTAGAAGCTCGTTCATATTTACCAAGATATATCCTTCCCTTGCCTCCTGCTAATCTCCCAGCAAATGCTCTGCACGATCAGACATCTCATTTTCTTCACCATGACCGCCAATATGCGGGGTCTTGGGTATAAATATGCACCTCTTACCCTCCCTCCAGCAAACCCACACGTGCCGTCTACACACGGCAGAATGCACTCATGCATAATGCATGACGCCTTGGTCTCAAATCCTGCTAAATTGAGATTCAGCCGGCTGTTGGGTCTGGAGACACCTCAGTGCCTGCGTCATTAGCTGAGCTCTGAAAGCCATCATTACTGCATCCACCGTGGCTGAGTCACTGAGTCCGTGAGCAGGTAATAGAATTTCGGGGACACATAATAAAAGGGAATGGAATGGGACTCAGGCCGGAAAGAAGAACTATCTGTTATCTGGCCCTGAAGGGTGATATGTAAACAAGGAGCTCCAGGCCCCCGAGATGGCAGTTCCCCCAAGTCCCTCAAGAGAGGATAATAAACGGCCCAATTATAACCTCCACACTCTGAGATTTCAAAGGAAAGGAAGAAAAAAAAATCAATGGAATTAATTTAATGTGGACCCATTCTTTATGTTTGTTTGGCTACAGCAGTTGTACGAGATACCCCTGTGGACCTGCTCATCCGTCCTGCACACAGTATCTTTACCCATAAGAACAAAGAAAAAAGAAAGAAAGGGGAGAGAGGAAAAAAAAAAAGCCAGGCCTTCGGGCAGAATCCCAGAGCTGGAAGAGGTGTTCAAATCTCATCTTTCATGGCAGAGGTGAAGACGCAGCATGTCTACACCTGATGATGCAGGTTGCGCTCTGTGGCAGGGTGCTTCATTGAAGGGCAAGGCCAGGTCCATGCTCTGAATGGACAAGTGATCCTTTCATGGGGTTTCACCTAACTCTATCGCATTAACAGGAAGGAGCTGAAGGTAGATCTAGTGAGTCACAATGAACAAGCAGAGATCTGTGCTCTGCGGGGTTCACATTCTACATGAACTTCTTTGTGTCCCCTTTCTAGATGTATCCTCTCTTTTGTAAAGTGAGGCTGTGAGGTACAGTGCAGGGCAAAGAGACTACCATTAGTAGAGCATGGAATTCCCACCAGGCACAGGGCTGAGTACAAAGCACTTGTCTTATTTAATCCCTAATGTAATCCCCCCTTAAGGTTTCCTTAGTCCCATTTTACATATGGGAGGGAAAAAAGGCAAGACTCAGAGAGATGTGGCCACCTGCCTCAGGTCACAAAACGCCTGTGTGCAGAAGCCAGATTGCTATGCCCACAACACACCTGCTCTCCAAGGCTATTTCCACCTCATGTTTTCTGTGATTCTGCATGTAAAATGGCCTTGGTTATTGAGGTCTGGGGATTTGGGGATGGATGGGGGACAGGGGAATACTGTTGCCACCAAGTCAAGCAACAAGAACAACACCTGATAGGAGTTAACGGTCTGTGCAGGAGGGAGCAGGAGGCTGGGCAGTGGAGGCGGGGAGATTGACCAGCAGCTGAACTGGCCTTCCTACGAGGGTTTCTTTCTTTCTTTCTTTTTTTTTATTCCTACAAGGTTAATGAGAAGTAATCCTGAACACCACCATCCAGTAAGGCTGGTGTCAATATTTAGTAAAATAATTGGCCAAATGTGCCCAGAGAACATCTGTAAGCATCCAGGAGATAACGAAATAGTGAGCTATAAGGAACACAGGGGGTTCGTGCCGAACAAATCATGCTGGACAACTTGATAGCTTTTCCTGACAAAATTACGAAATTAGTGGATGAAGGAGATGCAGTAAAGGTTATGGATCTGAGCTCCAGCAAAATATTGAATAGCGTTTTGTGTGATGCCCAACTTGCCACATTAATTCAAATTGCCTCTGACTCAAGCTGCGTCATGTGAATTAGTGTTGCCGCCGAATCTGGTTGGAGAATAGAGCCATCGGGTGCTGACACACGGCACTGCTCCAAGGATCAAGGCCAGAGGCTTTCTCACCCCCATCTGGAAGGGGCTGTCAGAAGGGCACTGACACCCGGGAAAGAAAGACAGGCATCTCTAAAGTAGCAGAAGATCCCAGGGCATCAAGGAGAAGGGATATTTTGTAGATAATTTGATTATCACAACCTCTGTGTGGGGCAGGTGCCTCATCTTATCCTCTTCATTAACTATCATCATAGCTTTGCATATAAGAAACCGAGGCTCAGCCAGGGAGTGACCAGGTGTGTCTGATTCTCACAGCTGGCACAGCTTCTTCTGCGTCCAGCGGATCTCAAGCTTTGGTGTGCACCCCTTTGGTGTGCAGGGGTGAATGGAGGTGTAGTGGGAGGCAGGCCGGGGGAGGGCTGTCAAATCACAGATGGTAGGTGCCACCCTTCTTAGAGTTTCTGCCTTGGGTCTGGAGTGGAGCCTAAGAATTTGCATTTCCACCAAATTCCCAGGTGTTGCTGATGTGGCTCGTTCAGAGACCACACTTAGAAAAGCACTCTTCTATTCCAGTTCCGCTCAGATGTTAATTTGTGTATGACTCACCCGGAGAGCTTGTTAAAATTCACGTTCTAATTTAGCGGATTGTCTGGGGAATGAGGGATACTGTATTTCTAATGAGCTCCCAGGTGATATCCACACTGTGGGATGTGGCGACAGTTCCAGTAGCAAAACACCTCTGCTGTGATGTCGTGAGATGAGAAATCTAGAAAGGCAGCTCCACGATTCAAGGATTTGACTCTTGAGTCCAAAAGCAGAGGACACAGGTCTTAGAATGGAAAGACAAATGATCTGTGGGCAGGACAATTTGGGAGATCGGAGTTCAATATTCAGCCTTCTCTTAGTTTCATTAGCTTTGTGATCGGGAGAATTTCTTTAATTTCTTTAGATATCAGTGTGCTTATTATTTGAGGTTGCTCCATGGTATTGCTCCACATTTCTTCTGTAAAGAGCTGTGGATAAAACTATTCTCAAGAGACAGTGCTAATTACTCTCTCTTCCCACTGCTAACTGGCTATACCTTCTTCCAGAGAACCTGGTATACCTCTCCTTGCCAGAATTTTCCCTGGACTCAGCACCCATTTGTAGGGACTTTATTACCTCAGAGTTCTACAATCACTCCATTATCAAATGTAAAGTATATCCTTCCGCACTGAATGCCTCACCATATGTATACATTTTAATGCTGCCTGTCTGAAGTCCTTTAGGAGAACTGAGGGGCCTAAATCTAAACTATTAAGTGAATGCAAATGGAAGGAGTGAAGGATCCTGCCTGGCCTCCTCTTGAGACATTCGGAAGCTCAAGAGAGAAATGAAGAGGGATTATTGTATACTGTCAGGAAAAGTCAGAATGGAAAGGCTAATTGCTCTTGTGATTTTTTCTTACATACTGAAAAATCACTTACACTTTAAACTTTATATTTATTGGTCTTGTAACGAGTAGAACTCCTCCCCATATTATTCCCCAACTTCAGTCAATCCCTATCCATCTTCCCATAATCTCTGTGTGCTCTCCTGCAATGGTCTAAATGTGTCTCCCAAAATTCACGCATTGGAAACACCATCCCCTGAAAAACAGTGTTGGGAGATGGGGCCTTTTAGGAAGGGGAAGAGGTTTAGGCCTGAGCTCCATACTCATGAATGGATTAAAGTGGTGGTCACTAAACCCGGGGCTGTGGACTGGTACCAGTCCAGCCTGTCAGGAACTGGGCCCACAGCAGGAGGTGAGCAGTGGGTGACTGAGTGAAACTTCATCTGTAGTTACAGCCGCTCCCCACTGCTCACATCACTGCCTGAGCTCCACCTCTTGTCAGATCAGGGGTGGCATTAGCTGCTCATAAGAGAGAGAACCCTGCTGTAAACTGCACATGCGAGGGATCCAGGTTGCACCCTCCTTACAAGACTGTAATCCCCCATCTGTGGAGAAACTGTCTTCTATAAATCTTGTTCCTGGTACCAGAAAGGTGGGTACTACTGGATAAAAGCCATTGTAAACAGGCTTAAGGGAAGGACTTTGGTCCTTCCCTCCCCAACTGCTGCATCCCTTCTACCATGTGAGTGAATAGAATTCCTCTTCTGAGGACACTGCAGCAAGGCACCACATCAAAAGGAGAGACCAGGCCCCTCACCAGGCACTGAACCTACCATGACTTGATCTTGGACTTCACAGTCTCCAATACTATGAGAAATAAATATAAACTTCTTCTTTATAAACTTCTCAGTCTCAGGTATTTGAATACTCACTTCCAATCTACTTCCCCTGAATCCTGATGCATCTTCAAGCTTCCCTTCATCTTCAAGCTCCCCCATGGCACCTAGCACAAATGTCTTCCTTCCTTCCTTCCTTCCTTCCTTCCTTCCTTCCTTCATTCCTTCTTTCTTCCCTCTCTCCCTCCTTTCTTTCTTTTCTCTTCTATTACCTCTCCAATATGTGGACAATGATTTTTTTTTCCTTTGATGATTTATTTCTCAATGTTCTTCAAACTCCAGGAAAGTCATAGCTAGAACTGCTCAAACTCCAGGAAACTCATAGCTAATATTACTTATTTTCCAGCCTTCCTGTTCCTTTTTGCAGAGTAACATACATTTCCCCAAAGTCATGTGTCTTTTATGGCTTTTCCACATCAGCTCCACAATCCTTCCATGTCCAGCTGGGTCAATAATTAATCTACTCATTCATTTACCTTTTCATTCAGTCATTTTTTTCATTCCTTTAATAGTTCTGGCCTTCAGCCTTTCCCTAATCTATATTACCATTTATTCATTTATCACTGCACTAATCCATGCACAAACCATTCATTCATACGTTTATCTGTATATTAATCATATGTTCATGTATGTATTCATCTGCTGAGTAGTTCATTCCTTTTTCATTCACATATAAATTTTCTTGTCACATATTCATTCACTTACTCATTCATTAATTCATTGCACAGCCACAATGCTCACTAGGTGCTCATTATCCATCTTGGGCACTAATTCTAGAAGATATTTCCTGTGTTATTGAGAATTTCATAAACCCAGCAACAGGATAAAGAAGCAAACATATAATTGCAAATGTTGTGTTGCCAGGGTGGAGCAGAGAAAGGCAGGAGCCTGGAAAGAAAATAAATATTAATAACTGCATGCCTACTATGTTCCCAGAACTTTACGTGCATGGTCTGATTTAAATGCACCCTCTAATAGATGATGAAGCTAAGTTTGCTTAGTGAATAGACCTAGTTGAAATCTGAGGCCCCAAACATTTTCATTCTCTACACCAAGGTCTTAACCAATCTTTTGGTAATACCATAGGTGACCTTGGCTTTGACTAGCATTTCGGGGGATTGATGTGGGAGAAATCAAATTTGAAGGGTGTGAGAAGCAATTGGAAAGTGAGGAAATAGAGACAATAAGTTTCTATCAAGAAGTTTGGCCTTTCAGAAGAAAAGGGAGAAGGTCACACCTGAAGATGGGTTTAGGATGAGTTCCAGACCCAGCATCAGAAGAATCTGATGAGGATGACCAAAAAGATATATCAGAGTAAATTTTTTCTATTTTCTTTCCCTGGTTGTCTTTGGACAACCATGAGCTTTTCAAAAATTCATTTATGTACTTCTGTAAGTTCTAGGACTGAGCATAGGGCCTTCCATGGTGTAGCTGATAAATTAATACCTGAATAAATGAATGAATGAATGAACATCAAATACTCTAACATGGATTCATACAGTTCCCAGAGTTGCATCTGGTGAAAAGGAGAGAGATGTAGGTCAGCTGAGTGGAGCTTCCCATCAAACAGCCCATGTAGCAGGCTGGTAATATGGAGAAGGTGACTATGATAACCAGAAAAATACACTAAGTCAACATCAATAAGGAAAGTGTAGATTAGAACAGGGAAACTTTGAATTCAAGCACAAATACGAGGCAGGATAAAAGTCGACATAAGTAGGCACACAAGATTGTTTTAGAGCAGATAGGAGATTGGCCTTAGCAAATTCAGACACAGAGGACAGAGGTCATATTTCTACATTCTCTGGATATTTGCACACTTTCCTGGCAATTTCCATCAGCCTAAAAGCACCAGCAGAGAAAACAGTCTTACCAGTGTGAAGAAAATAAAGAGTTTATCTTCAGTGGGGTGAGTTTAATTAGAAATGTTATTAGTCTGTTGTGCAAAAAAATATCATTAGAAACCCATTAGGGTTCTCAAAAGTGTTGGACATTTTTAATAATTACATTTCTTCTGATTCTTCCATGGGTTTCTTGATGCCGTCTGAGCACTGGACCTATTCAGGTGTCTAGGGAAGGATGGCTTCCAGTTCACTTGTCATGTGAGTCCAGGGCCAGATACCTGCGGTTCATGTCCCAGATATGGAACCCCAAAGGTGGTGAATTATAACAGGTGCTTTGACGTATATTATTACATTTTTATACCACAACAGGCAGAGAAACCAGAGGATCAGATACTTCAAGCAGATTACACAGGATACACAGCTATTCATGGCAGCATCAGCTCTCACATCCCAGTGAGTCCAACACCAAAGCCTGTACTCTTTCCAGAGCCCCATGCTCCCCTCAAGAGTGAGATCTCTTATAAGAAAAGGGATTTCTCGCTTCAGTTTGGCAACCTATGATTTGGGGAAGGGAGAAAAGGAGGCAGCAGGAGAGCAAAGGAAGAGGAGAATCAGTCCACACCAGTTTCAGATGCAAGGATCACTCCCCAGCTGTCAGCTGAGCCCACAATCACTGCAGAGTTTTATTAAGGAGAAAGAGCTGTAGAAGAGTGAAGTGACAGATTTAAAATTAACTTGCCAAACTCCCCACCAATATTGTGACAGTCCCCAAGTACCGGTTCAGTGACCCAGTGCACCAACTTGACAATATTAACATAACTTTGTCAGAACAAAAGCTTTCCCTCTGTCTTTTCAATAGAAGCTAATTTTGGGGAGACAGGTACTCTTCTTTCTACCTTCTTTTGGCACCTCTGAAGGGTTCCTCTGGGCCAACCTGCGAGCGCATGTTTCATAAACCTCCATTATCCTTCTGCCTCCCTTGGGGATTGCCACCCATGTGGCAATGAGTTAATTACAGAGGTATTTGCCCCATTTAGGGACGTGTGGATAAATGAAGGAAGGCCAAGGATGAATGAAGGCCCCCTTCTGGCCACTCTCTAAACACCGACCTGCATTCCCTTTAGAATGAAGATCCTAAACATTACCATTTGGGGCAATATGCTCTCTGTACAAGCTCTAATTAGCTCATTACCATCTGTGTCCCTCTTTCTAGACATCTGACGGTGTCTTACTTGCCCTTTACACCTTATCTTAGACATCAGTTCCTAAGGGACATCCACTTGGAGTCCTAAACCCCACGGGGGCTTGTCCCCATACCACTCTGACTTCCACATCTAACACTGCACTGGCCACTTTACTGAATTTCACTGAATAAGCATCTTTCTTTTGTTAATCTATGAGGTCAGTAGTTAGAGTGACTATGTGATTTATCAACTGATTCAAACTACTTTTGTCCGGGCTAAGTGCTAAACTGGGAAGGACTCTGGGACAGCAGGCATAAACTAGAACTGTCTTAGTCAAATTGGAATATTCCTGTACGACCACCCTACACATATGGGCCTACTCTACAACTGCAAGGCCCCCTGTTCCCCCATCACCTTAAACAGTGGCTAAAATATAGTCCATTCAGGATATATGATGAATGAATGAATGAATGAATGACATGATTTTTCTTTTAACAAATCCCATAAACTAATAAAATCCTCTCCGACTTCCTTTCTTCAGTCCCTTTTTCCTTCTCCTGTACTTCCTTCCTCTCATCTTTCCTTTCTTCTGCCTTTAGACTTATTAACCACCTTCGATGCATTAAGCCTTTCTATGCATCATTATTTTTCTGTGAAAATAATGGTTAAAAAAAAACTGTCTGCCCTCCCCTTCCCCATCCCCTCCCCATATAGCTCTAACAGATTCAATCTATCTAGTTTAAAATAATAATTGCATTAATGTATACAGCTATGATTTAATAAATATAATAATTGCTTAAAAATTAAAAAAAAACTAGGTCTGGCCATTATACTATTTTCCCCTGAAATACCTTTATGATCCTAAATTAAATTACTATTGGTGTGATTCCTTATTTAATTCTACTTCCCCTTCTGAACTGGGACCCAGAACCATCTCTGATGTCATCATTATAAGTTTCCAAGGCCTAACAAAGTATCTGTTGGACTAAGGTCTGTTTATTTTTAATCACTGGGCATACAAATAAATATGGCTTCTGCCTTGAGAGTGAGAAGAGAAACTGGGCATCAATAATACTATGCATTGGTTGCTTAAACACTGTATTATTTAGACACCTGTCCAATGAGGTAGTTGATAAGTTCACTTTCTGTGAAGGAGGACAATGAAGCTTTGAGGTCAGGTGACTTGAGGACAGTCACACAACTAATAGCAGCAGAGGCTGAATTCAACGCCAGGTGTGCCTGTGTCCAAAGCCACAGTCTCATCATTAAACTAAGCTACCGCCTCACTTGAAATATAAAATAGTACAGGGTATAAAGAGCTGTGAATTGAGGGAGGTTCCTCATCTGTGGTGATTGTAGACGCTTCTCTAATTAATAGACTCTCATGCACTTGATCCATGCATTTCACCTCCACCATAACAAGAAAAGCCTCTAACTTAGCAGCTACCATTTGTTGAGACCTTACTTTAGCAGCTACTTTGCTAGGCCTTGGACACTTACAATTTAACTAAACCACACAAATAGTAACTTGATTTAGGATTTGATAGGTTATTTCGGAGAAAAAAATAGCACAAAGGCCAGACACGGTTATTTTTTCTATCATTATTCTCAGATACGGAAAATGAGGTTTGGGTGGATAAATGATCAGCACACACTGGGCAGAGCCAGGATTTGAACCTACATCTGCTTCACTCCAAGCCTGCGCTGCACTTCCTTCCCTCCTTTCTCCCTGAATAATTCAACCATAAAGCCACTAGTGGAAGAGAGAAAGTCCCTCATCACTACTTGGGAAGCTCTTTAAGTCTCAATGTCTTTAAATGCAAAATGGATATAACACTGATTCTTCCCATAAGCATGGCATGAGGATTATGGAGGATACAACATTTGAAGGACTTTGCAGAGTGCCTGGCCCATAGATACAAGCTTAGTAAACAGCAATTATTATCATTAACATAATTAGGCAGTTTTGAATTACTGGCTGAAGTCATTTGAGGGTTCATCTTTCTCTCTCACACACACAGACACAGAGTCCTGTGTTCCTGTGTTGTGGGGTAACTTTAACATGGGTAAGTTTTCATAGCATTCTCCTATTCCCCTCCTGTCACTACCCTGAATCCCTCAGCCTAATGCGGTGATACAGTGGAGCAGAATGTATGACCAACAAGTGGTGTGGGGGGTGGGAGGAATGGCTATCTGAGTGCAGAGAAGTTTGGAGCCAGACTGCCTAGATACCAATCCTGGCTCCACCATTTACAAGCTGAATGACAATGAGATGATGATTTAACCTCTTAGCACTTCAATGTCATCACCTGTTAAAAATGCAGGCAGCAGAAAGGTTGATAGCACAGGAGAAGATCACCCTAGAGGCTGTAAGAACTGAATGTACTTAGACAGGGGAGGTGACTCCCGGGTCTCTCCTATCCTTCCCTGGGAGTCCTCTCTCCCAGGCAGGTGGCTCTTTGCCTCTCTCACCTGGGGCCAGGGACTCAGGGCTCAGGCTTTCCTCTGTTCTCTCTACTCCTTTGTGAGTTTGTTTCCTCCCACGTCTTTTGTACCTTCTATACACTAAATAGTCTGTAACGTACACTTCTAGTCGTGTTTCTCTCCGGATTGGGACACCCTACTGCCTTTCTGACACCACCATGAGAATATACATTAGACAGAAGCAGGTGATGGGCACTGAATCTGGGTGATGATTACCTGGGGTTTCATTAGCCCTGCTGTCTACTTTTATAAATTTTTCACGGTCATTTTTTAACATAGTCAAAAATACATTTCTATTTCTATTCCCCTGCCTTGTGCCTGCTCCGCCTTGGTTGTTCCTGTCTCTGACAATAGCAGAGCCATCTAATTGTTCAGTCCAAACCTGGGAGGCCAGCCTTGCCCTTCCTTGTTCTCCATCATCAGCAACTTCGATTGTCCCGCCTCCATTACACACCCAGATCCTGCCCGCCGTCTCTCGCCCCCGTAGCTCTGTCAGCATGCTCAGTACCCTGGGACAATCTTTCCTGCTTCCATCCTGCCCACTAAAGCCGATGCTTCCCACTCCCGGGGGAATGGTCCTTTTACAACACAAGTCAAATCACAGCTCTCTTCTGCTCAAACACCCTGGCTTCTTTCACTTCTCAAAATAAAACCCAATGTACTGTATTTACGTGGCTGCCGGGACCCTACACAAACTGCCCACACTCCCCCACTGCACACCCATCACCTCTTCACTTATAACCTTTCCTTTTAACCTTGTTTGCCCCCTCTTCCCTGTGTTTCATCCACATGGGTTCCTTTTTGTTCATGGAACATGCCAGAGTCTTTGTACCCTCCGTGGCCTCTACCTGTGAGCTGTTCTCGGATATGCGCACAGTTCACTGGCTCACTGGTTAAGAACTTTGCACAAATGTCCTCTTATCAAAGAAGTCTTCCCTGTCCAGCCTGTATAAAATAGACTCTCCTGCCGAGGACCCCCCAGGACCCTTCACTTAACCTCCTTTCCTCCACTGGGTGCACACCTGGCAGACCGGATACTTAGTTGTTGCTTGTTTCCCCCACCAGGCTCTAACTTCTAATGACAGGACTTTATGTTTTGCTCACGATTGTACTCCTTGTTTCTTAGAATGATGAGTAGCATATAATATATGCTCAAAAAATATTTTGTATTAAATGAAGATACAGTAGTGTCTGGTGCAGGGTAAGTGTGTGTGTGGTTGTTAAGCTTCTTACCATCCCCACTAGTGCTACGCTTACTAAGTTCCTGGACTTTCTTATTTCTACCGTCTTGCAATGACATGTAATTACCCTTATTGTTTACATGTGATACAGAAGCTAAGAAAGGTGAAATTGCCCCTGGCAGGACAAACAGCCCAAGAGGTGGAGTCTCCCACCTCCAAATCCGTGGTCTCTCTGCATCCTTGGAGTTCCCCTCTTTTCTATGATAGAGAGGGGTTCACTAGTGGGATCTTGTGTCCCCACGTTTCAGTAATTTCTGTGTTGCTGTTAAAAAGTCTGTGGAATGATCTTTAAGTGATATCACTAACTAGGGGTAAAAAGGAGAAAATATTTAATCTTTTTCTTATCTTTTAAAAAAATTATTTCAGATTAACATGAAGATATAAATGTTTAAGTTACCTTGTTTTTATTTCTAAGGTGAAGTTCAAGTTGTAGTTGAGCCCTTCACCAAAGCGGTGTGCTGAACACTCTCACATTGTCCACAGTAGGTAAAATTCCAACAATCCCTCCCTTCCTTCCCCTCCCTCTCCTCCCTTCTCCTCCCCTCCTAGACTATACTTAGGTTTTTTCCTTCCTATGGGAATATAGTTGTTTATATATTGGTTTCACATTAGTATTGAATACACTGGATACTTTCCCCCCTAATTCTTGACATATTTTACTAAGAAGAATGTGTTTGGACTCCATCCAGATAAATACGCAAGACATAAAGAAATACCAAGAAAGATTCCCAAGAAACTAACGCAAATAGCGGGCAGGTGGAAAGGAAGAGCTAGAAACAGAGGAAAATGTGACACTCCTCATTGGATGTTTTTAATACTGTTCTTTGCTTTGAACTTCATGAATTTAATGCCTATTTAAAAATGCAGCTACCACGCTGTCACAGCCAAGAGGAGTCTAAAGAGACAGACAACCCAGTGTAAAGGGGTAACCTTTAGCATGACCAAACCCCAGACATGCTTCCTTCAGACTTTAGGCCCCTCGCCTCCGTTTTCTTAAAACATTCACTTTAGAAAGTTGCAATTATAAAGTCTTTCTCTGCCCCTTTAAAATGTAAATCTTAAGCTTCTTGCCAGTTTTATAACCCAACACTGTTCTTCTCTATGACAGGGAGCTGGCTCTTTGAAATGGATTTTTTTTTGAGACCGAATCTCACTCTGTCACTCTGGGTAGATAGTATCATGATGTCATAGCTCACAGCAACCTCAAACGCTTGGGCTTAAGAGATTTTCTTGCCTCAGCCTCCCAAGTAGCTGGGACTATAGGCTCCTGCCACAGTGCCCGGCTATTTTTAGAGATTGGGGTCTTACTCTGTCTCAGGCTGGTCTCCAACTCCTGAACTCAGGCAGTCCACTCACCTTGGCCTCCCAGAAAGCTAGGATCATAGGTGTGAACCACTGCGCCTGGTTGAAATGGATTCTTCAAGGAAGAAAGCACCCCGTCTCCTAGTCTCTGCGGGAAGGTGGGAGCCTAACTTCCCTGGGTACCAGTGAGCACACACAGCTGGCCTAATCACAGAACAGACAGCACCCCTATCTCCTAGTCTCTGCGGGAAGGTGAGAGCCTAACTTCCCTGGGTACCAGTGAGCACACACAGCTGGCCTAATCACAGAACAGATATCCACAAAGTCAGGAGTAACTAAATGTGCCACGCATACCGATTACTCAGCCTCACCTAATGTCCTCCAGGACTGTTCTTCTCACTGACCCCAGCCATTAAGAATCTTCCAGAAAGGAAAGAAGTATGGAGAAACCTTAAGGAATTAAAAGTTGGCCTTCCATGTGATCCTGCAATTCCATTACTAGTTATTTACCCAGAAGAACAAAAATCATTTTACCACAATGACATGTGCACCAGAATGTTCACTGAAGCCCAATTCATAATTGCCAAGCTGTGGAAGCAGCCCCAATGCCCATCAATCTATGAATGGATTAACAAATTGTGGTATATGTATGCCATGGAATACTATTCAACCATTAAAAAGATGCAGACTTTACATCTTTTATGTTTAGCTGGATGGAACTGGAACATATTCTTCTTAGTAAAGTATCTCAAGAATGGAAAAAATATATATCCAATGTACTCAATACTATTATGAAACCAATATATAAACACTTACACATCATATGAATGGTAAAACACAAAAATAGTCCAGCAAGAGGGAGGGGAGAGGAGGGAGGGGGAGGGAAGAGGTGGGACGAGAGAGGGCACTTGGTGGGATCTTGCCTAATGTGCACAGTGCAAGGGTACACTTCAAAATAACTAAGAGTAAATTATAAATGTCTTACCACAAAAAATAAGTGAGATGATGGTTATGTTTGATTTAAGCATTCCACATTGTATATCAAATCATCATATTGTACCCCATAAATGTATATAGTTATGATTTAATAAGAAATTAAATTTAATAAAAGGGACTAATGTGCTGTGAGAAATCAGAATGTATATAACTTGGAAGAATTGATGTAGATAATTTCTGAACTACCATGAAACCCAAATTTGAAGCAGAGTATAAAATTGTTTACATAATTAAAAAAAAAGCACCTTCCTACCCTTTGTCTCAGTGAAATTGATTCCACACCCCTCTCTCTATGGTAACAGCCTTGAATAAAGTCTTCTTTGTCTGTTTAACATTGTCCAGTGCGATTGTTACTTTGAAAGTTGTATGCTAGATGGGATCTTGGATCAGAAAAAGGACAGGTAAAAACATTCAGGAAAAAATCCTGTCTGAGCAGGGTGTGAGAAAGACCATCGAACTGTGCGAAAGCCTAGGTAAGCCAGACTCTGACACCAGCTGTACGTCACCAGTCCTCTCTGAGCCCCTGTTTCCTCACTTATAAAAGGACTCTTGCAAACCTACCAACACTATGCATTCTCAGCGTGGCAGAAATTGTTCATTGGTGGGCAAAAATCATCTTAGACAGCCCTCCAAGGCCCAGCCCTACCCAACAAAACTGTATCCCATAGGATTTAATGTCTCTCATTATGGAAAATTCAACCTTAATTTATTTCCCCCCACCCCTGTGGATAACAATTTTTTTAAAAAGTTACAAAACACAGATTCAGATAATACCAAAAAGAAAGAAGTATATTCTTCCCCTTTGTACTAATGTTAGACTCTGAGCCAGATTCAGCGTGAATCTCCAGCAACTGGGACATAACAAGCATTCGACACATTTTATGGGTTGGATCACAAGACTGAAGGAGCATTTCATTGCAGTTTGGTTTGAGTCCTGTGCTATGTTTCCACCTCCTTTGCAAATACAGAATGCCTGCATGGCCTTCAGACTTGTTTACTCCCAGTGGCTGGGTCCGCACTAATTCCTAATGAATAGATAAGGAATTAAAAGAAACTTAGAGGGTATCTTTTGAAGCCATTTTAGTGCTTTGAACCTACAGCATGACAAGTAAGACCAATGACTTTATTGTCTTTCTTTCTTCCTATTCTAGAAAGCATCCAAAAGAACGTGAAGCAGCTTTAAGGTCACCGGGAACTCACAGGAGAATGGAGAGCTCAACTCAGGATTAAGGTTCTTTCAAAGTCATCAGGTATACACTGAATTAGTCAGCCCTGGGCTACCCAAACACCTGTGGCTCTGACTCCTGGCTCGTGTCCGTTAATTAACTGCCCACTTAATGGGCTCCTCTGAGGATCAGATGCAGCATAAAAATAAAAGCTCATTTTGGATTTTAAAAGCCACCTTTGAGGTGTTCCACTGAATTATCATTAATAGTAATTATTCAGTGATAATGGTACATCAACCCCCAGCCACTGCCCTTGGAGCTTTCCGTATTAATTCACATCCAATAAACTGTAATCATATCTTTCATTAGAATTGTTACTAAATACATTTCTATTCAGGGCAACTTCCTGAAATGAAAATATTTCTCTAAAAAAATGATTTTCTTGATACACATGCGTAGGCTTATTAATGCGAGCTTAGAATAGACTTAATTTTTCATTTCTCTGGAAGGAATACAAAGAAAGTAACGCTGGAGAATTTGCATCTCATAATTTCAAGTGTGACAGGACGCACACTACAACACAGGACTTTGGACGTGCTATCTCATAGATTCTTGGATTCATGTTAGGCAAATGTCACTAATATTTGCACGTTTTTACAAAGCATTTTAGCCTGTCTTTTCTCATCGGTTCCCCCACCTCCCCATATTTGTCCTGTGAGGCAGGTACTATTATGTTCTCTGATTTAACAAACTTAGTTTCAGAAGGTTATTAGACAGTGCAAGGTCTTATGGCCAGTAAGGGCCCCCTTACATTGGTGCTTCAATAGCCCTTCCAAATCGAATGCCCATCCTCAGCCATGGCTTATGTTTGCCTGCAGAGTTCTAAGTTCCATCCTCTTTGCAAACCACTTAGAAGTTCATGTCTGTACACCATCTGTGCAATCACCTGCTTGGAACACCCCTCCTGTAGCTAATTGTGACCCTAGCCTACAGGTGTCAGCTGGCACCTCTTTCCGGAAGTCTTCCCAGCTGCTCACCCACCCAAAGGCAGGGCCAGGTGCTGCCTGTGCAGTACACAATCTGCTTGTTCAGTGGTCTTTCTGCATAGGCTAAGGGACCGTCTTGGCCTGGTACGTAACAGATATTCGAAAGAAACTTGTTAACTAACAAATGACAATATGTGGTAAGGGCAGGATTTGAACCTCTGATCTCAAATGAACTCCTCTGGGCATCATTCTATTCCCTCCCATAATTCATAAAACGACAATAACAAATAACTTCTGAGTTGTGATTTTATGTTTCCTAGTGTAAGATACCGATGATGCCTTAGCACAGTGGTTCTCAACCTTCCTAATGCCGAGGCCCTTTAATATAATTCCTGTGGGTCGTGACCTACAGGTTGAGAACTGCTGCTTTAGCGTAATGTAAGGAGAGTAAAATTTCAGTGCTTTGGACTCCGTTAATTAAGGTTGCATAATGCTTGGCCAGGGGCTGGGCTGGCTCATACCTTCGGAGCATTTATTTATAAAAGAGATTGCTAAGCACATTAGCAGTGTAAACAAGATCATGGGGGGAATGGCAGAAGATATTTAAGAGAACAAACTGCCTGGAGTCACTTTGGAAGCACCCATTATGAATGAACAATCACTGTGCTAATTACAATGGCTCTGCTAATTACAATTATTGTGCTAATTACAATCTATCCTTATCTATTCTGTAGGTTCCCTATGGACTTTTCCTTTCTAAGCATTTAGACCAGCCTGCATGTCAATATAATGAAATTTCTTTAAAAATTGTCTCTGCTTCAGATGTCTCAATGATTCAGATAGACTCCCCAGTCCTAGAAAAAGAACAAAGTCAGGGATTTTTAAGCCAGAAAATTAAAAAAAAAAAAATTAATGGAGGTGGTTAGGGGGGTTGGGAGGGAAGTGAAATTGACCTTGTTGCTTTTGTTTTTTTAGCCCCCTTTGCTGACCAGGGACACATTTTTAGGTTAGTTGGAGAATACTCAAAATAAGCTATGAATAATTTGTTTCCTTCATAAAATGGCCATGTTTGGTACTTTTAGGGATGTGAACATTGAGAATAACATCTGAAAAAGAAAATAAAGCAGCTATTTTTCTTTCTGGTTATCATTAAGGGGAAAGATTAGTGAGCCCATGTTTAAAAATAAATTGCAACTCCCTGCTCCTCATAAAAAAAATAAATGAAAGGCATCTTTCACTAGATCTTAATTTTACTACTTTCTTTCTGTCCCCAATTAAACTAATGAGTGTTGACAGTATGAGATTTTTGTTTCAGTGCTTAAGAATAATAAAGCTCCACTGACACCAATGGCCCCTCCCAAATGGATTTTTCAATAATTTTCCAGGAGTTTGTTTTCAACCTTTGGCCTAAAGCAGACACAGCCCAGCTCTCTGCTGGTTAATAGCTTTCTGCTGTATCTAACGATGGCTAAAATTGCAGCATGGGGACGGAGAGGAGGCTCTGATCTTGGCACCCAACCATCACTTCAGGACTCTGGAGTCAGAAGCCTGCTTTGCATAAGGGTCTCTCTGCCACCGTGGATATAACTCTGAGCTTCCCCATGCCCATCCTGAGCAGGGCGGATGGACACAGAATTACTTGTGCTATCTTACGCACTAATGGTCTATTGGGTTGCAGGAGATGACCATCTGTCCTGGCTACTGCAAAACTGAAATATACCGTCTGCACTAGGTCACTCTAGAGAAGAGGATCATGGGAGGGAGACTTCTAGTGCCATTGGCCTTGGGACTTAAGTTCCTGCTTTCAAACAGGCAAATGGAGGAACGACAATCTTTCTCCATTCTCACACATAACCGAGGCAGCTGTGGTTCCCATCGGATGCATTTATATTCAGGGTAATACCTGCTATTCAAAGCTGGTCCTCAGATCCAGCCACTTATTTGAAATGCAGAGGCTTGGGTTTCTTACCTGCAGCCCACTGAAGCAGAACTGCATCTGAGCAGGATCCCTCAGCGACTGCACGTTAGGGTTTGGGAAGCACTGGGTAACTCACGTGTACTGAGTTCTTCCTATAAGAAAATCCCCACCTCTCCATGAGGTTTTCAGGTATAATAATGGTGACAAGCTATTACTTGCCTTGCTTCTCTTAGCAGTGTTACTCCATCCTTTTTATCTCACTGCACACTTGAACCTATAAACTTCCACCTCACATTTAAATTATATTGATAAAGAATAAAAAAAATTGTGCTTTGAAATGCTTTCAAAACTAATTTAATTAATGACCTTTAAAATTTTCACAGCACACCTAAGGTCCTCTGGTGGTCCAGTGAGCCACAGCACACCGGTTGAAAATCACTGTCTTAGAGGATCATATGGTTTGAGACTGCATGCATGTTCACGCACATTGAGTCTGTGGAGTGCTTAAGAGGGCAGACCTTAAATCCTGGCTTTATCATTTTGGGGCAGTGTGACCCTGGATGCCTTTCTTCACCTCTCTAAGCCTCAGTTTCCTTGTGTAAAATGGAGGGGAATTGACTTGCTATGTCCACGTGTCATGGAGAAATACTGTCTACACTCTGCAAAGACAGGCTTCCAAAAGAATCAGAAACACAGTTTTACAATATCAATTATGCTTAAGGGTAGTGGGAAATGGACCAGAAGATGTGATGTGGTGCTAACAGGGAAAAGACCTTGGGAGTGGTAGGAGGCAACCAGAACTGATTTGTAGCCCAGCAAGGATTCCTGGTCAAGCTTCATTCTGTTGGGATAAACCTCCTCTCCCATTGGTCAAGTGCCACTTCTAAGCTAATGGTTACACATTTTTAATATCACCTCAGAGGTGGGAGATTAGCACACCATTGAAACGTCTGGATCTGGGCCCAGGTCCATTACCAAATTCCACATGGTAAATATGTGTATAAGCATCTCAATCTCATGATCCTAATGAGATGTGTTCCACTGTAGACCATTCGGGCACAAACAAAAGGATGATTCTGTGAGACATGGGTAACAGAAAACATCAGAGAGATTGTGTTTTTCTTGGGGCTGGGATTCCTCACTGCTGACCGAGGTGCCCACCTTGGTCAGACCCCCAGAGGATGAAGGGCTGAGCTTTTATCCCTATCTGAGGTATTTCACAAAAGCACTGGGTTCACCAAAATGTGTGCTGCTTGGTAGTTGAGAGGAGAAAATTGTTCTAGTCCAGAGATGGGTCTTGGGCAAATGGCAACCAAAAAAAATCCTCATCCACTGTATGACTCCTGATATTCTGGGAGAAACTAATGCAATCGATGTCAGAGAAAAGAATTTTACTGATAGCCTACTGTGTACTAGGACCTTTGGTTATTAGCCTGTTAAATCCACACCATAGCCCTTTGAAGATATTTCTAAAGCAAACTCTACTTCATAGTTGAAAATCTTGGGGTCCACAGAAGTTAACAGATTTTTCTATAACCACATAGCTAGGAAATGGCAGACATGGGATTTGGATCCATTAGATTTTTATGGCAGCATCCAGCACCCTGTGTTGGGTCCCACCCAAGGACAGGGTCAAGTTCATGCAGAATCACACATACAAGGTAACCTTTGCTCCTTAGTTATGAATTTGGCAGCCCATGATGGCATGTGGGCCCTCATGTGCTGAGAATAGATAGGAAACAGGTGCTGATTTCATTTAATTATCCCATCAGAAGGGACTATTGTTACTATTACTCTTAACTTAGGGTTGGGATAAATTGAGGTTTAATTAAATAACATGCCTACAGTCCCAGTGGACAAATGGCAAGCCAGGACTCTGAGTCTAAAGCCTGGTCTCTTATATACCAGGTCATTGTATCCCAAAATTGTCACATTATGTGGGTCTCAAACTCCTAAGCTTAAGGAATCCTCCTGCCTCAGCTTCTCAGAGTGCTAGGATTACAGGCATGAACTATTGTACCTGGTCTACACCAAGATTTTCTATTTATAGAAGAGACAACAGAAATCAGAGAAAAGAATGCCAAGGGTAAAACAACAGGAAATGACAGAACAGTATCAGAAATTTACATTAGTACTAAGTAGAATGGGGGTTGGCAGGGACTCAATGGAAGGGGAAATGGGAAAGTGATAGGTATAGGGTACAAAGTCTTAGTTTTCACCTTCTGGAGATCTACTATATAGCACAGTGCCTATAGCTAACAATACTGTGTTGTGCACTTACAATTCACTGAGAGGGTAGGTATTATCTCTTCTCCCAAATAAACGCATAATGAGGGTGAAGAACAACTTTGGGAAGTCATGGACATATCTATGGCTTTGATGGGGGTGACAGAATATACTTATCTAAAATGAATTGAGTCATATACATTAAATATGTACAGCTTTTTAATATGTCAATCTTCCTTCAAAAACGTGGTTAAAAACAACAACAACAAAAGAAATCAGCTTTCTGGCCCTAGGTCTGCACACCTGACATTGGCCTTGATTCATATAAGACATCAAGATTCCTTTCAGAAGTGAAGTCAAGAAAAAAAGAAGAGATTTTTCTTCAGCCAACCCAGGAGTCAGAATGCCAAGGAAAATCAGCCCTTGGCTTCTCTGATCCAGCCTCCAGCTGCTCCTCTCAGCCCACTTCCAAGGTCTTGCCAGTGAGACCCCCAGAGAAGGCAGCAAAGTGCTATGTCTCCAAGTGGCAGGCCGAGGATTCTGCAAAGAGCTGGAATAATACAGAATATTACTCCACAGACAGGTTGGCAATGGCCTTGAAAATCAGAAGATGATGTCTCCTTTTAATTAATAATCCCTCCACTAACAGACTCTGTCGCTTTCTCTCATTACAACCAGATCATGGTCTACTCCGCAGCAGCCAGGCCTGGGAGTACAGAAACCCTGCTTCCTGGCCTAGGTCTGCTGCTGTTAACTCTCCGTGGGACCACTGCACTGATATAGGGTTGATCCTATGTCTCCAAGCAGACCAATAGAGTTGGGGGCAGGGTATGTAGGACTGGCTTATTTATTCATCAGTTACTACAGATATGATTTTAGGCAATTAAACACTGAGCTCCAGGTAGTTCATCTATAAGATGGGAGAGTTTGCACACGTTGCTCTCCCAGGTTCTTCCAGTTATATAACCTCTGGTTCCTCAGTAATGAAATGAAGGAAATTGACAAGACAATAGAAGGTCATATAGTTCTCAGAGATGCCAATATGAAGTGGGAGATTGCTGTAAACCTGGAACACGCCACTGCTGAAGGAGCTTTGATGTTAGATTCAGAGGCCACAACTTTGGTAGCTGTTCATCTGTTAGACTGGGTGGCCTAACCTCTCTGAGCTGCAGTGTGGTGGATGGCACTGATGTCCCACATGTGGGAGGCTGGGGGAATCACATGTGCCTGCCCAACCCTTTGAGGTGGCCATGGGCCTTCATTTGACCAGTAAAATGTAAGCAGAATGTCAGTGCTAGGAGGAAATGATGGTATAGCCAAGTATGTTTTTCACTATAATACTGTTCATGGCAGCACAGAAGAGATGACTCTGCCAGTGCAGAGTCTCAGATACCAGTGACTGGAGCCCCAGCCACTCTGTGAGAGTGCTGAGATGTGATCAACATGTCAATGCTTTTGTGTCAAGCCACTGAGGTTTCATTTTGAAGTTGCTTGTTCCCAAGGCACAAATGCATTGTGATGGACACATTCATTTCCTTTTCTTGTAAAGCCAAGTTCATAGTGGCCCCTTTGCAATACACATAGAAAGATCACACGCGCAAACACATAAAGTATATGGTTTCGGGCCAGACCCATAAAAAAGGCACACGAGTTAAAGGGGAACAAAGGGCAAGTGGAGGTAGGGAGGGAAGGGGAGAATCTGGTAACAGCACATACAAGTAACCATCACCGAGGAAGGCAGAAAACCTAGGCCAGAACAGCTTTGGAGGCTGCTTCCAAAGAACTGACTCAGTATTCTCAGCTGGGGAACAAGTGGGTGCCACTAACGAAGACCAGCTTTCCTCACGTCCCTAAAGAGAGCCCTTCTGTCTCACCAGGCGTGGGCTGCCGGTGCTGAATCCCCAAATCCCACATCTTACCCAGAACAGTCCCCTTATGCTACACGATATGCATATCTGATAAACAGACCAGATTGAAAAGTGCCTTTTTAGTGAATCTCTCATGAGCACCTCAAGTTCTCTGTAGGTCACTGTTGAAGGCCAATGAGCAAATGAAGTCTGTTGTTGGCAGAACGGTCTTATTTTTCATGAGGCTTTTTGCAAATTCTACCATTGTAGCTTGCTCAACCTCTATCCTCAAATAACTCCTTACTGCCATTTCTGAGATTCCAGTCTCAGTAATAGTTCTTGATTGATGAGTATCTGAATTCCTGCACTCTATAACCAAAGTTGACCTTCCTTTCTTACAGGAACAATGTAGGATGGATGCAGATGGTAGGGAGTAAAGCAAACAAACAAGTAAACAAACATTAAACACCACAAACCTGTGGAGAGTCTATCTCACCCTGACACTCTTCCAGTTCCCACACTGACTGAGGAAAAGGGGATTCTATTAATGACCTTGTAGGGGTCATTAAGACCAGCATTGTGCACCACAAGGGATTAGAAACAAAAAAGGGTTCAGGGGCATTTTGGATGTGAAATCATTAGCTCTGCACATTTCCATGGAACTTGACATTGTGCCAAAGGCTTTTAGGTCCATTCTTGACCATTTGAATCTGATTGCTAATAGAGAGTCACTCCCAGCAGCACCTACTCTCTAAAAACGATCCTATTCCTCCCCTGGGAATAAACTATGTTTTGACTATGAACTTTTCTACCACTTCAGTCCTCCCATGTGTCACACCTTCCCAGCTCCCCACCTTTTGTTATCTATCTCCTTACGTCTTCAATCCTGTTCACTGTGCTACATCTCTCTTCTTGTGTTTCTCATTCCTTCCTTCTTTGATGCAGACTCTTCTTTCCTGGAGGCAATGTGGTCTCCTTCTCCATGGCTCTGTTTTGTCTCTCTGCTTGTCCTTGTCACTCTTGCCTGTCTCTATCTTTCCATGTGAGTCTCTTTGTGTAAACCAAGCTTAACCTTTGCACAAAGTGCACAACCCTTGGAAGAGTCCAGGGTCCTAAACACCTTCCCACGGCATCCCCCAGAGGCAGTCTGCAGCCTACCTGTGCCAACCTTGCAGTGGCCTTTGGCCAGGATCCTTCCTTAGTTAGAAATTTACATCCTCCCCACCATGGCTCTGTGTTGAGAACCCGGGGCACACATAGTTCTTCTCACCACATGCCACATGAGACATAAAGAAGTTGCACACATCCCAGGGTGCGACGCCAGGAAGCTGGGGAGTACTGCACGGGGAGTCAGAAACTGTGAGAGGAGTTCCGAGTTCACTGCAAGCATTAAGCAGGTTGTACCCTTCCTTAAGCCTCAGTTTCTCCATCTGTGCTGCACGGGGTTGTCTGAACTAGTTAATCTCTAAGCACCTGTCTAGATTACAGACTTTGAATTTTAAAGCTTCCCGTAAAGCAGAGATCCAGGTTGCTCTTTCAGAGAGTGAAGAGAGGAACTGGAAACGCAGACCTCTCTCGTCAGCAGTTGCTAGGCCAGTGATCTGGGCAGGGGCAGGGAGGTGGACACGGCAGAGCAATAGCTGTCACACAGGAGACTCCAGTGGGTAGATTTTGATATCCCAGACCAGGCAGTTGTCAGGAAATGAGGCATATGGCAAGACGGCTGGTGGCAGTGCCTGCTGGCTACTCTCTAGGGCTGCACCAGAGAATACTCAGAGAAAATGACAACTGCCTTTGATGCTGAAAACTTTCAGGCTTTCTAGAATGGGGAGGACAAAGGAGCTCCAGCCTGCTCTGGCCCCCTCCCTGACTGAAACTCTGGAGGGGAGACTTGAAAAAGATAAATTTAGACTCCTCAGAAATAACTTGTCTTCCTGCAGGGGGGAGTCAACTGACTTAGCATGGTTGCAAGAGGTGACATGGTCTGAGGATGCAAATAATTGCACAAAAAGTTTAGCTAAAGCCAAGGATGAGAGAGCTTAAATGCAACGGATTGTTCTGATACAGCAGTGGACTGGGTAGCTCCCTAAATCTTAGGTTGTCATCAAAAGAGAAAAGCCTGGCCTGTTCACTGTCCTCCCCTCCATGAGCAGATCACAGCATACACAGGCCCTGGCTAGTCAGAGAAGACTCAGATTAAGAGCTTGGGAACAATGAACTGAGAGTTTGAGGCAGAATGATGACTTCTGATGGGGCTAAAATCTGTCTCTGAGACTGGATCCTCCCAGGCCAGCCTTTAAAGCGGTTTATTCCGTCTCATTGACGAGTCTGTTGGCAGTGGGAAAACCAGCATACCACACTGTCAGGAGAGCTGAGAACATGGGCGAGCCCTGAATGACTTGCTTTGTGACAAAGTCCTGTCCGTGCACATGGAGAATCCGGGACTTCACGAAGTCCCTTCGGGGGGGACTCCCTGATTACCCATGTGGATCCCCCTTGGGAATCACCTAATCTTCCCAGGATGGGAGCTGGCACATTGGATCACTTATCCCAAGCTAGCTGCTATGAGAAATCAAACTGCATAGAGAGTGCAGGGTCCCTCACCAGCAGGTAGCACTGGGGGAACATCTTGTTTTCAAAGCGAGGCAGTGGATTGCCTGACATGGGTGGGCTGGGATTTGACGCCAGGCTTATCTGGAGGTGGCTGACTCCTACGACTGCTCATACACATGTCTCAGCCCTGGCCGGTTCCTTCCCTAACAGGAAAATGCCCTTCTAGTTTTTATCCCTCTCGAGAGGCACCATTCTTTGCTATCACTTCAAACTCCAGTTCACGAGCCTTGTCCTCTGAGAAGTGTTTTATCTTTCCTTCTAATTCTTCCCAGAAGGCTTCACACGGGAACTGCATGGAAACCACTGGCATTCTTCGGAACACCACTTTGCAAATTAAAATTTTCCTATTTTCTTTCCTAATTATGTGTGTGTCATCTTGCAATCTTTTAAATCCTTTCCTCTGAAGCTTTTTCTTCCTTTTGGATTCTGAGCAGCGTTATTCTATTCATCATGATGCTCAAGACAGTTTCACAGATGATTAAAATTATAGAAAAGTAGTACCGTAGAATCTCAGCACTGAGTAGCAGTTTACCCAGATTGTCCTTAAATTTTCCCCGGAACTTTTCCAACAAAGTAGCATTCAGCCTCTCCTTGAGCATCTGATTCGCGGAAATCACATTTCCACGAATGGGGAAAAAAACCCTTTATTGGAAAGTGGAGGGCCAGACTCTGCCAATAAATCACCGTGCGGCTGCCCGGCCCTTCTCTTGCACCTAAATCCTCTCTCAACTCTTTACTTGCAACGGCTCCCACCAGCCTCCCCTTACTGCTCACTCAGCTTCAACCTCACCACACTCCTTCAAATCGCAAAACCAACCACATTCTTTCCCTTTTCTTAGAACATTTACTTCTGCTCGAAACCTTTTCAATGCTAAACACTTCATCTGAATGGGAGCCTCCAAAGCCTTCCTATGGCTATCTTATCCAACAGCTGCACCCCACTACCACTCTGTTCAACTAAATTAGAACCCACTGTTAATTGCTTTCCTGGAACGCCATGTTTATGATTCCTTAAGTAAAACTCTGTGATTTGGCCTCCAAGTCTATCTACATGTCAGCAGGTCTGGGGCAATTTGTATCCCATTTTCTATTTTATCTCCAATAACCAGCATAGTACCTAAGACATAAAAGGTGCTCAACGAACACGTGATGACCACAGGGCCGAATGGTTTTAGAGCGCTCACATCTCCATCCTGTTCTCTAAAATGCGTGGTAGGGGTATGTGCGAGTGACAGACAAAAAAGCAAGGTTTCAGAGTCCAGCTGAATTGCATGTCATCCCTGACCCTACTTCTCATTAGATGATGAGTTGGGGAAAGTCACTCCACCTCTCTGGTGCTAACTTTCCAAATGAAGGCCATGATGCCTTGAAGGGTTCTAATAATGAGGCCAGAATGGCATTACCCTGGCTCTCTCATGTCCTAGAAGAGTGTCTTTGGAAAGTTACTCTAGATTTCTGTTTCTCTTCTGAATAGAGGGGATGGTAATAGCCCTTGCCGCACAGGGCTAGTGGGAGGATTACATAAGTTAACAAATGGAAAGGATCCTTGGAATGTGCTGAAAATGTTACTGGCCATTATTATTACTGTTAGTGATAATAGTAATCAAGAGCTTGACAAAGAGTAATTCTTAATAAATGGCAACCATTTTATTGTCTCTGCTACTACAGTTACCCCTAGTATTTTTTTTTTTTTTTGAGACAGAGTCTCACTATGTTGCCCTTGGTAGAGTGCCGTGGCATCACAACTCACAGCAACCTCAAACTTTTGGACTTAAGCAATTCTCTTGCCTCAGCCTCCCAAGTAGCTGGGACTACAGGCGCCCACCACAATGCCTAGCTATCTTTTGGTTGCAGCTGTCATTGTTGTTTAGCAGGCCTGCGCTGGGTTTGAACCCACTAGCCCCAGTGTATGTGGCTGGCACCCAGATGTTGGGATAGAGGTGATGATCACTATGAAGTTTCTTATTAGAGCTGACTTTTATTACTATAACTTCACGTTGTAAAAAGAACCTTTCTTTGTGATAATATCCTATACCTTTTTCATGGAAAACTGTAAAAGTATAGCTTTTATTCTTGGGGGGGGGTGTATGAGAAAATTTTTTCCTATACGTGGAACAAGGCTTCTCACTTTGCCATCTATGATTCTTCAAATTTTTGAAGCATGAAGAAGTTCCACCCAAAGTCTCTCTTTTCTGAGCAGAAGAGCTCCCGTCTTTTAACTGTCCAGGGAGCTTTCACCATTAGCCTATAGGTCTAACGTTCAAATAATCTGACCAAGCTAGTCACCATTCTTTCCCCTCTCATTTGATGAATGTTCAGTCTTATCTTTTAATTTCTCATGTACTGCTGTATCCATTAATAGGGAAAGAGGTCTCTGGCATATTATTAAGGAAAATAAGCAATTTATCTACAGCTTTACTGAATTTGGGGAATGGGATTTTGTGTGTGCTGTGTGTGTAGACCGATAATTAGATAGGGGTACTGAGAGAAAGAAAAAGAGAGAGAGGGAGGGAGGGAGGGGAGGAGAGGGAGAACGGGAGGGAGGGAGCAGGAGGGGTATTTTAAGAGTGTTGAGGAAAATGTTAATTCTGGGTATTTCTGGGTGATGCCATTTTTATTTCCTACTATATTAAATGTCTCATTTTTGAACTGCCTGAATAGCATAGAGGATACTTATTTTTCAATAGACTGAAATATTAATTAATTTTTTTCTAAAATGCTATTAACTGTACGTATAGAATGATTTAAGATTGAATTTAAAATATGAGGACAGAGTTAGGAAAATGAAAATCCAGGGCAAAATATATGCCAGGTCTGTGTGAAAGGAACTTTGTGGAATTAATTTTGGTGACTTCTCCACTCCTTGGGTGGGCACCTGCAAGCTTACGGAGATGCTGGCCAGTCTAACAGGTCTCTATTCCACTGTACCCAGAGCTTCTTCCCTCTGCCTAGATTGTGGGTCAGTGACTCAGACTAGTGAAGTGCTGGTTTCTGCCCCATACCTAAAGGTCATCTGGAAGACTTGGCCTTGGTTCACATGCTGGGTCCGGTTGTTGTAACCATGTAGCATCTCACCAAAGAGGGTGTCGTTGAATTTGGAGTCAGGCTTGAGGCACTTGGGGCCCTCACAGACATCTGAGAGCATTAAGCAGGATTTTCCATCAGGGGCCAGCTTGTATTCCTCCACACAACTGCAAGATAAAATAAAACTGAGAGTTAGCCCCAGATCCTGGATGCCCCCATTGGGGGTGACCTAAAACCAATACCTGCTTTGCCTGCAAAACAGGTCAGAGTTTAGGAATAGAGACAGCTATTCTGGCTGGAATCTATCTAGGGCACAGGTGTCTAGAGAGAAGCACATTAATCCTGCAAATTGGTGAATTCAAGGAAAGTCATTTGTGACATTTTAGAGGAGTCCAGGGGACATCAGCGTGCACATCCACACACAAAGCAAATTTGAAAACTGTTTTCCACGAACACACTGACTTGAAAAAGCATGACAGACTAAATCACAGGGAATTATCAACCAGTTTCTCAAATGAGAATCTATTCCCACTGTATCTGTCAACCAAGGTTGAAGACTGTAGCAAAAACAAAGTTTTTATCAACCTTGGAGCTCAAAGGTGAACCTTCCAGGACCATGGACAGCACACAAGCTTCTGTTCAATTAGCAGTATTAGCAACCTCTGTGGGTCTCTAACCACCCACTCCTGACAGCCTTGACATGCCTTTGGGGTAGGGATGGGCTCCTCTGTGGACCAAACAGACATCTGAATGAGGTGCATAAATAATATTTGCAATTTGGGAATGTTTACAGTGGAAAAAATATCTCTTTGAGAGGCCTGGGGTGGAGAAGGGGAGTAGTGATCTCAGCTCCTGAAAAATCATTCCAAACACTGGACCTCTTGAGTATCTACCTTTTCACCATCTTATGCCAGGCACTGGGGGTAGGGTACACATAAATAAGACAGACAAAAGAACATGCTTTACACACAAGCAAAATAAGCATGTCACATGGTAAGTAGCAAAGCTGGCATTCAAATTCAGGGCTGTTTAGCAACACAGGAATCTTTTTCAACTTTTGTCTCCTCTAAATCCAGTGGTTTCTATTTGTATGATACAACTCTGGTTGGGTGTACCAGTTTGAGGCAATATAAAGAAGTCAAGCCTCTTATTTGCTATCCCTCTAAAGGGTAGAGGAGAGACCTATTGAATCTGACTGCAAAGGGACTCATATGTGAGAAGGGAGAGGCTCTGTAATGTGGTTTGGGAAGAAAACGCACCCAGGTTGCAGGAACTAGTAGCTGATGCTAGAGACATACAGCTCGACAGGAGGTGGGAAGAAGACAAGCAGAAATGAAAACTTGACCCAAGATCACTCTAGGGAAAATCCAGGAATGCCTCACGCGTGAAGTAAGCTGTCACTCTTTCCTTGCTTCCCCTAACCCCTGATGAGGGTTACTGCACTGAGGGCCTGATTTTTCTTTTTTAATATTCCCCTGTACCAAAGTGCAGTGGAAAGTCTTGTGGAAGAAGGCACTGCTCTGGGGCCTTGGTAAATCTGTCCCTTCTTTCTGCATCTGTTAAATGTAAGTAACTTCCTCTTAATACAGCTGCAGCATAGATGAAGGGAGTGTATGTAGAAATGCACAGTATGTGGGAAGGACTTGATAAAGTCTAGTTTCACACATTCATCTCAGGAGGCTCCCAGCAAATATGGATCAATGGTCTACTGGATAACTGGGTAGAGTGTTCTCTCTCTGTCTGTTACTGCCTCTCCACACACCCATGTCCCTGTGCACCTGTGAGTAAATATTGTTGTGGATCAATAAACACTATCAGTCAATAGACTAAAATGTGGAAGTTCTTCATTTTTCTCTCCACATTTCTTGTCCCAGAGGTCATCATTGTTAACTAAGAGGTATTCTTCTAGTGCTTTTCAAATGTATTAAAATACACATCATATCTGTGCATATACCAAATGGGGTGGCCATAAAATTCATGGGCAATTTACGAGTGTGCAAGTTACAACTATTTAAATTGCACACAAACTTTACGACCATCCTGTATATATAACATGTGTAATATAAAACATAATAAACTCAGAAATAGAATTATACTATACATTGTTATGAGACAGACATTTATACCTAATGCTATTTCTTGGAGACCTTTTTAAGTCAGGCTACATCTAGATCTATCTTTCTTTAATGGATATTTGCCAATGCACAGTATAAATATACCATAATGCTTTTAACTAATCCTTATTGATGGGCACTTTGGCTGTTTACAGCTGTTGGTTATTACAAACAATGCCATAATGAATATCTCTGCACATATATCATTGTGCATATGTGTGCGTTTCTATAAAACTCATTCACAGAAGACGGATTGATAGGTCAATGTTCTATGAATTTTAAAATTTTGATAGATCTACTAAATGATTTTCTGAAGAGGCTCTATCAGTTTACAACTCTATCATTGGTGACTGAAAAACCCCATTCTTTCGCATCTTTCTTGTTCATTATTGGCAATCTGGGCTGGGGAAAAACAACTCATCTTTTTCTTGGATTTGCATCTCTCTGATTCCTGGTAAAGCTTAACACCCTTCATGTTTGGCCATGTGTGTTTCCCCTTCTACAGATTGTCTGTTCGTGAGCCTTGACCATTTTTCTATGGTGATATTTATCTTTTTCTTTTTCTTCATTTGTATGTGGTTTGCATATTTTCTGAGAAGTTATCCCGCAGCTTCCATATATATTGAAATTTTCTTCCAGTGTGTGCTTACATTTTAATCTTGATTTTGATGTCTCATAACCTCTCTATCCTGGTCCTTGATTGCATCTAAATTTTGTGCAGTGTTTACAAAGCCACAAGATGATCAAATATATTTCATTCTAGCATTTTTTTTTACAGATTTTTCATCTATGTTTATTTAAAATGTAGGAAATTTATTTTTGTGAAGGGTGAGAATGGTTATCTTCATTTCACTATTTTTAAAATGGGTAGTCAATTACCTGAAGTGTCCATCCTTTCACCAAATCACTTTATTTTATTTTATTTTTTTTTTTTGAGACGGAGCCTCAAGCTGTCCCCCTGGGTAGAGTGCTGTGGCATTACAGCTCACAGCAACCTCCAACTCCTGGGCTCTAGCAAGTCTCCTGCCTCCGCCTCCCAAGTAGCTGGGACTACAGGTGCCCGCCACAATGCCTGGCCATTTTTTGGTTGCAGCCATCATTGTTGTTTGGCGGGCCCGGGCTGGGGATTCGAACCCGCCACCTTAGGAGTATGTGGCTGGTGCCTTAGCCGCTTGAGCCACAGGCGTCGAGCCCACCAACTCACTTTAAATGCTATTTTATCATATGCTTAATCCCTATTATACTATGTATACACGATGGAGGTTTTTTATTATTTAATTATTTGTACATTCCTGCAATAATTCCACACTATTTTAAGTATTACAGCTTTAGAGACTATTTTATCTTATTTTTATCTTTATTTTTTTGAGACAGTCTTACTCTGTCACCCTGGGTAGAGTGCTGTGGTGTCACAACTCACAGAAACCCTTGGGTTCAAGAGGTCCTCATGCCTCAGCCTCCTGAGTAGCTGGTACTACAGGCACCTGCTGCAATGCCCAACTAGTTTTTCTATTTTTAGTAAAGATGGGGTCTCACTCTTGCTCGGGCTGGTCTCAAATTCCTGACCTCATGCAATCCATCCATGCAATCCCAGAGTGCTAGGATTACAGGCATGAGCCACCATCCTTGGCCTTAGAGCATGTTTTTAATATCCTAGAAAAGTAAGTCTCCGTCCCCTAATAAACACTTGTTTTATATTTTAACATTTCCTCATTTCGGCTCGGCACCTGTGGCTCAAGTGGCTAAGGTGCCAGCCACATACACCTAAGGTGGCGGGTTTGAATCCCCAGCCCGGGCCCGCCAAACAACAATGATGGCTGCAACCAAAAAATAGCCGGGCGTTGTGGCGGGCGCCTGTGGTCCCAGCTACTTGGGAGGCAGAGGCAAGAGACTAGCTAGAGCCCAGGAGTTGGAGGTTGCTGTGAGATGTGATGCCACGGCACTATACCCAGGGGGACAGCTTGAGGCTCTGTCTCAAAAAAAAAAAATTATTTTGGAAAAGAAAATGATTAATTTTCTAAATCTAAATTTGTATATACTTATGACAAAACTATTTCATGTCTATGGATATTTACATAGTACTCATGAATAATGAAACCCTATATCCACACAAAGGCTTGTACTCAATTATTTAGCTACTTCATTCATCATATCCCCAATTGAAAACAACCCAAATATGTATCAATTATGATTTGTTTGACAAACAGAAGCATATCTGTATAATATAATACCATTCAGCATTATAGGAGAATAAACTGGTGTTATACAAAACAATATGGGTGAATCTCAAAATAATTATGTTTAATGAAACAAAGCAGAAAAAAGAGGCATACATTAGGATTATACATATATATGCACACAGATTCTAAAAATAAAAATTATCATTCAGTAGTTGTTGCCTGAGAAATGAAGGTGGGTTATAGAGAAGGCTGATAGGTATATACACATATTTCTAAGGTATATGAATAAATTTGAGGAGCTAAAGCTATCTATGGTCAATAGTTTGACAGGTGGACATATGTGACAAAAATTATTACATTTCACACTTCAAAGGTATTTAATTTGTTGTAAAGAAAAAAAATTTAAAAAGGAGTCACACAATATACCCATTATTTACTCAAAGTATAAGCCAAAGACTTTAAAGTTACCTGGATATTCTACATGTATTAGGTCTCCAAAATATCTTTCAACATTTTCCCCTTCTATTGTCTCATTTATATCTTCTGCAATTCTGTTGACTTTCCATTTCTTTCATGTTTCTTGGACAGTGCCAAATTTAGTGTTCTTGTCTTGATATTCCCTTTGCTTAAAATACTGCTTTATCAGAAAGTTGTCCTGTTAAACCCCTTGTTATCTTCCGATCTTTTTTCACAAATCATGTGCTAAATTATACTTTCCTTAGCCTTATAAATAAATATACCTTTTACCACATCTACAACCCCTTTGCTTTATTTCTCCCTGTAGCATTTATCTCCAGACATAACATTATATGTATACTTAAAATTTTGTGTATATTAAGAATATATTACAGTCTGACCAAGATGAAATGAATCCCCTATAATCAATTTCTCCAGTTCATTGAAAACAAAATATGTAGAAAATTAAATCAACAAACAAACATTCATCTACCCAAGGATTCTATGAATTTAGCAAATTAAGCATTATGAATCAGGTAGTCAGAAATTGAAGAAGTGACTTGCATTGTGAAGATTCTAAAAAAAAATTTTCTCCTATCTTCTTTCCTTTTATTAGTAGACAAGCACCCAGTGGAGCTACATCAGGTTATGTATGTTGTGCAGATAACAAAAAGTAGTTTACGCCCCATCATTTTCTGGTCAAAAGAATAGGGGCAAGGTCTCTGAGAACTGGGAGCAATAGGAAGATCCTCCTGTTTTTCCTGTGTTTATCTACTGGACCTGGTTGAAAGCAATGTCCCAGTCATAGATCAGCTCAAGCAACTTAAACACTGCTTTCTCCCTAGGCCAGTTTATTTTGAAAAAATAGTAAGAGATAAGAGGAAGGAAGGAAGGAAGGAGAGAGGAGGACAGAGAAGTGAGGAGAAAGGGAAGGAGATAGAGAAAAACAAAAAGATGACATGAATTTGGAAAATGTACACAAACTCCCTCCCTCTCTCTCTTTCTCTCTCTCTTTCTTTCTTTTTTTTCTTCTTTCCTTTTGACCCCTCACCAATGACAGTATCTAGACATGAAACTTCAGCTACCAAGGTGATGTATGAGGCTAGAATTCTGACAGAAGCTTTATGTAGTCATGGTAATGTGAGATGTGGTTCCTGCTAACAAGAAGGTATGGAGAAAATCAGGAAGAATGATCCCCAGATTATTTCTATGACCTGATATAAGCCATGAGCTTTCTTTTGAGCTGTGCATAATCCAACAAAACATAGCAAAGATACTGAGAACTGAACAACAGCATATGCCATCTGCAACTCTCAAACTGACTGGTACAAACATGGAGAAGACTCAGAAGATCCTAAACTACCAAAAAAAGAGAAATAAGATTGGTGCTCTGAATCCAACCAAATTAATGACCTGGCTAAACAAAACAAAGTCAATGTTCAAAATATATAAGGGACTCATACAACTCAATAGTGAGTAATGAAATAAAAAATAGGAAACAAATACCCAATTAAAATTGAACAAAGTAACTAAAGAGACACTTATTCAAAGTAGACATAAAAAGGCCAACAGGTAAATAGAAAGGAACTCAACATTACTAATCATCAGGGAAACACAAATCAAAACCACAGTGAGATGTCACTTTATACAGGTTAGCATGGAAATTATATTTTTAAACAGATGAATGTTGGTAAGGACACAGAGGAAAAGGAGCCCCTATACACTGTTGGTAGGTATATAAATTGGTACAACCATTATTAAAAACATTATAGAAGTTTCTCAAAAAATAAAAAATAGAATAAAATAGAACTACAATGTTATTCAGTAATCCTGCCCTAAGTATTTGTCCAAAGAAATTAAAATCAAGATTTTTGAATAGGGACCTGCACTCCTATCTTTATCACAGCATTATTCACAATAGTCAAGATATGGACTCAATCTAAATATTCATCAAGGGATGAATAGAAACTGAAAATGTGGTGTATATTTAGAGGGAAGATGGAAAATATGTTACCTAGAAAGAGTGTCTGAAATGAAACTGAAATGGCTACATTAGCATAAGACAAAGACAGATATACAAATATAAAATAGTTTTCCAAAAATCCATAACCAAATGAAATGCACATTTGCTTGTTTGCAAGGCTTTAAATTAGAGGAAAGAAAATTGATAACATTGAAAGCAAATATATTTTGAAGATTCAAAATTCATCTGTAAATACTTAAGTAGAATAAGTAGAGAAAAAAATCATCAATTGGATAAAATTAGGTAGGATGTAGCTAAATATTTGGTTAGCCAAATTTATAGCATTAGTTAATACTAGAAAAGCTATGAATAATAAAATTACATTATCTACTGTTACCACTGCTCTTTATTAGTTTTAAACTATACTAAGGGAAATAAATTTGCTTGTTTTATCTGATGACATATTTTAAGCCTGAATAAGTCTGTGGTACATAATAGATGCTTACTAAGTATTTATTGCAAGGACAGAAAAAAGCAAGAACAACAAATTTGGAATCTTCTGGATTTTCACGTACTTGAAAAATATTTAGTGCTTGCACCAGCAGTACGAATAATTCCCTTTAGTGTCTATATTTAGGCTCAAGAGAGTTCCTACACTGCACCCTCCTCATTAGTTGCAAATGAAAACCATATGACTTGCCACGTTTCCCTTCTTCCTACTTCTCATTAGCTTTACTTATGGTTATGACTATAGTACAAATCAACCAAACCCTAAGTGATTGTCATCTAAATTATTTACGTTCAAATCCTTCCCCTATAAGCTACACACTCATAAATACCTTCCTATTTTCTTAATCTTATAAGATATGCTAATGAATGTGTTTCATAAAGACTCTAAATAAACACATGAATAGAGAAGAGATGATACTGAAATAATCTTATCTTTACTGAGTGCTTAAATGTGCTAGAAAAATGCTAAATACCAATTTACTTATGGGATCTGTTCTAATTTACTTATCACATCTGTTCTGCACATGTTAAAATGGGTTAGGTGAATTGTATATAACTTCCACTTATAGTAGTAGTAAGAATTAAGATTCTATTTCCTGGCCTTACTGATCATAGAATCCAACAAATTTATATGAGTAATGATAGGAGGGTAGGAATAAATAGAAATAAAGGACCCACTGAAAATTCTCAGCTGACTTTAGTCTTGAATAATTGTAGAACACATTCTCGAATCTGTTTGGTTCTTACTCCATAGATGATAGGGTTTAGCATAGGGGGCACCAACAAGTACATGTTTGCCAGCAGAATGTGGGTGTGGCGTGGTATATGCTTACTAAAACGATGGGTAAGGAAGGAGAAAAGACCAGGGATGTAGAAAGTGAGGATGACACAAATGTGGGACCCACAAGTGCAAGGGTCTTCAACCTAGCGTCTTGAGAAGGGAGGCTGAACACAGTACGGAGAATCTGCACATAGGACAGAGAGATGCACATCACATCAGTCCCAACAATTAAGACAATGACTGCCAAACTATAAAGACTGCTGATAGAAGTGTCTGCACAAGCCAACTTCACCACAGCCATATGCTCGCAGTATGTATGGGGGACCACATTGGTCTGGCAATATGGCCACCTCCTTACCAGGAAGGGATGTGGTGTCATTAGCACTAACCCACGCAGAAGTGCCACTATGCCAATCTGAGCCACTGTAGAATTTGTAAGAATAGATGAATGTCTCAGAGGATTGCAGATTGCCACATACCGGTCTAGGGCCATGGCCACAAGAAGCCCTGACTCCACCGCAGAGAAAGCATGGATGAAAAACATCTGAGTGAGGCAAGCATGAAAGTTGATATCATGAGAATTGAACCAGAAGATACCCAACATCTTAGGAAGAGCGGAGGTTGACAAGATGAGGTCTGTGATGGCCAACATTGAAAGAAAATAAAACATGGGTTCATGAAGAATAGTCTCAGTTTTGATGATAAAAAGGATGACCATGTTGCCCATGAGGGCAACAACATACACTGTGCAGAAAGGAATAGATATCCAAATGTGAAAGTCTTCTAAACTGGGTATGCCCATCAGGATGAAGATACTGGGATTGGTGAATATGGTGGAGTTAGAGTTAAGCATGGTGATGCCGGCTATATGAAACAGACTCTTGCCATCCATTTCCACCTTCGTCATTGTGGTCTATACACGTACACTCTGCTAAATCTTCAATAGAATTACTCACAGTAAAAATGCATAAGAAAAATTTATTCATATTAAGTCTCCCTTTGTGAGTTTCCTGGCATTAAAAGTATTGTATCTTTTATTCTCAGCTATTAATCTTTTTAAGTAGTAGTTGGAGTAGAAACAATCTTCTCTGCCTACAACCCCGCACTGGGCTCAGAATCTCCGTAATATTCTCCCTGATATTAGATGTTCTCATTCTACTTGCGCTAGCCACGATGCTTGGCAAATCACATAGGTTCCTCACATCCTAACACACAAGACAAAGCAGAAATCTGTAACATTGACCTTAAAGGAAATACACTTTACAAATTAATTATGATCTTGGAGACTTGAAGCATGAGATACATGCAAAATAGGTATCTGTGAGAACACATGAATAAATAATAAGATTTTCACAGTTACATCCTTTGTGAATAGCAATACTTTTTGTAAATTTGCCTCCATAGTGGATTTTTGGACATAAAGTGAACAGAATCTAATCACTAAAAGCATAATAGTTCCAGGTCAGCAACAAAGCCATTAATGCTTACCACCCACCCAACTAAATATGCTTCCTGAATTTTCTACTATCTCTGGCAATATATATATATATCTTCTAGACACACACACTTTCTTACTTACACATGCACACGTATAAAAAGACACACACACACATACACACTTCCCTTAAAAGGAGTAACTATTAAATGTTTCTTTTTTTATCTTATATTGAGATGGTAGTTAGGGTATTTTAGTAAAGAAAGGATGGTGAGTGCTAAATCAGTCAATTAATCAATTAATCAGTCATCCTGTTTACAGTCATTTCATTTTTATGTCTAATATATATCACAAAAATGCTAAAGATTATTAAATGTTTAACTTCTGTTTTGTATACGTTGTGAAGTGACATTACAGTTTTTATAAATCATTATTATTCTTAATTTATAAAAAATAAATGTACATATAGACTAAATAGTCATCCAAAAGTGCACAATAATCACATGCCACACGTGCTAGAGAGTAATTAAAGTGTACAACTTTAATGAATATCTGGAGTTACTGCAGAAGCTAAACTCCACCTTTTTTCTACTGCAATATGTGATCCAAATAAAGCAAAAACTGTCAAAGTTTTAAAGTTCTTATCATGACTGGTTCTTATAAGAGTACTCAGAGGCAGTAAGGATACATGTTATTATTTAGTTTTGTTTCATAAATTAAATTTTATACACTCAATAACATGGCTTATAGCAATCCATAAAATATACTTAAACTCTTCCTATTCCAGCATCTAAACTGATGCCAATATGCTAATTGGGAAACCAGTAGTCAGGACTGTGATTTCTGCATAAATTAATTGATGCCCAGAGCAAGCACCTTCACATATTTTCTTTTCCAAAGTAAGCATGAGTGTACTGATAGACTGTAAATTCTAAAGAATCACTAAGGAAAATCTTAAGAGCATACTGATCTTGCAAGTGGCTTGTTCCATGTGGTAGGGCTGCAATGATTTACCTGTCAGTAATGAGACAGTTCAAAGAAATCTGTAACTTCTCTTTAGAGAGACCAGACTGTCTGCCTCTCTGCATGCTCTGTCTGCTTCCAGCAGAGCTGAACTTCAGGCATCTCCAGTACTTCTGCACACCTGCCCCTCAGCTGTAGGAAGCTCCTCCTCTTATTGCTGCTTCTCTCACTTTTCAGGATTAAGTACACATAGATGAGTCACATGTCCCTCCAGATTAATAATATTGGACTGAATCAAACCCAGAAATTCACACACTTGAATCATTTACTTCACAGAAACCTCATTGCAGGTTTTATAACTCCACTTGAGGCAGTCTCAGGGGCTGGAACTCTCTGACAGTGGTTTCTTCATCTTCTGGGAAGTACAAGTAATTTCTGAGGGAATACTCATTTTTTTCCATCATATGTTGTCAGTTGGTTACAAAACTTTATTTGAGGGAGACCAAAGGAATGTTACCATTTCAAACTATTTTTTTAAAAATGTTTTTTTCCAAAGTTCGCTGTCTCTGACCATCACACTAATTTAATTCAATTTAAGGGTGTAGTCAGATAGGGGACTTAGGAGAGAGGACAACATAGAAATGAAGTCAATGATACTCTTAGGCTGAATATGCATAATAAGGATATTCCATATATATACACACACATATACACCTCTCAATAAAACAATAAACACTACATATGCCTATCAATCCTAAACAATCAAAATATATTTAGACACACCTTTTCCTCCCTCACGCCCTCCTAAACTCCTTTTTTCCCACTGTCTCTCTCTTTCTACATATTATGTGCCTAAATGTCATTCTTACATATATATTCATATATATGTATTCCTGTGTATACACAGATGTACATGCCTTGTGTATATACATATATGCACATATACAAAAAAACACAAAAAGCACATATGTAGAAGTTATTTTTCATATATTCATAAAAATTCCTATAGAATTTCTTCCAACAAAGCAATGAATGTATGCACATATATGCATATGATTATAAAGTTGATATTCAAAAAAGAAAGTTTCTTTCTAGAGACACAGTCTCACTTCATCACACTGGGTAGAGTGCCATGGCATCATAGTTCATAGCAACCTCAAATTCTTGGGCTTAAGTGATTCTTTTGCCTCAGGCTCCTGAGTAGTTGAAACTACAAGGTGCCCACCACAATACCCAGCTATTTTTAGAGTTGGGGTCTCGTTCTAGCTCAGGCTGGTCTCAAACTCCTGAGCTCAGGTGATCCACCCACCTTGGCCTCTGATAGTGGTGGAATTGATTATAGGTGGAGCCATTGTGCTGGGCTTAATAAATATTTATTAAATGCCTATTATGTACTGGATTTTATGTTAAATACTTCATAAACAACATTGGAAAAGACAAACACAGTCCCTCCTCTCAAGATTATTCTCTACTGAGAGGATTTAGATCATAACATTTTAAATGATGTGCTGTAGAGCAATTAAATTGGGTAACTTTTTAATAAATATTTGATGTTACTGCCTTAAGTTGGTTGGTCAAAGAAAGCCCTTATGAACAGTTGACTTATCGATTTAGAACTAAATGATGACCAATATATGAAGAAATTTCATGAAGATCTTTGGCCAAAGGGCACAAAGAAAAAGGAAGAGTAAACAAAAATATGTTGAGGTGGGAATAAACTTGACAGGGTCAAGGGCCTAAAAGAATTTCTGTCTGTCTGGAACCTCTGAAATAAAAATAGCAAAAAAATTTTTACATCATAAATATTTCATGTAATGATATTTTAGAATGGTTTAGGATTTGGGGCTTTATTTTAAACAAATGAGAAGCCAAAATGTGATTTTAAAATAGAAGTGATTTGAAGTTAGTTTTCATTGTCACATAATTCTGTGAACCATCAAAGCTGTTATTTGATAAACTTTCTCATACTCAAGAATGAATGAGCCTAACCTTCCATGTTCTTCAAGTGGGATGTGAGGGTATCAGAAGGTATTGATCTCTTTAACTTCTGGGTGTCTTGCAGAGTCTGGTGGCAGAAGCTTATGAGCATGAGGTTTTCTGGCCAAGACAAACTGGATTTGATAATATACTAATTCATGATTTAACTGGTCACATGATTTATTTCTGAAACAAGGAAACTTTTGAAAATAACAAGAATTCTAAGGGTTTTCTGGTTCAGGTAGCCTATGTTGTACAAGATACAACTGTACAGAAAGTTAGGGGGACAAGAAGAGCAAAAAAAGCTTTTGGCAAGGACAACTTCAGGTCTGAAATCTGAAAAGGTTAATGCCGTGTGATTGCAATTATGTGACAGCCTGGAAAAGATAAAACTTGGAGACAATAAAAAATATCAGTGAGTTCCAGGGGCTTAAGAGGCAAGAGGGCTGAATAAAAGTAGCACAGAAAATGTTTAAGGCAGGGAAACTCTTTTACATGATAACACCATGGTGAATACATACCATTATGCATTTGTCAAAACCACAGAATTTATAATATCAAGAATGAACCATAATGTAAATGATGGACTCTGAGGATAATCCTAGGCCATTGTAAGTTCATTGATTATAATGATTTACTACCCTGCTGTGGGATGGTGAAGGAGGGTCAGGGGAACTATGGGAAATTTCTATAGTTTCTCTTCTGTTTTTATGTGAGCATAAAATTGAACTTAAAATAAAATGTATTATAATAAGTGGATGGAAGAACCAAAAATAAATGTTAACTGGAATACTGAACAGTAAAGACTGAATTGAATAAATTCTAATATAACCACAGAATGAGATATTTTTTTGCATTTATAAAGTACTGAATATTGAAGCTGGAGTTATTCATAAATTACTCTTAGTCATAAAGTAAACTTGAGTAAGTAGACAATAAATAATATATAATCATATTTAAAATATGCATTGAATTTTAAGTGATTTTAAAAACTCATATCCTCTCTTGATCTTAATATTTTCTTTCAACTACAAAGTAAAAGGAATAGAGAAGTTGGTCACACTGGTTAACTGGCGAAAGGCTTTTGATAATATGTAAGGAATGGAGAAAATTAAAAATGTTCTAAATGCTAGGTGTGAAAAAATAAAAACAATAAATATAGTCTGTTCACATTTATGTAAAATTATGTAATTTGTGTATATCCAAAATCCCTCGTTATGAAAGGAAGATCACATAGTTTCTGTCAGTATAGTGTATTTGCAAGTTATTTTTCTTTCTTCATTTTCCATTATTTTACAAAGCAAATGTTTTTGATATTAAATGGAAGAAAAATTTTGTGGTTTGGGTCCTGGTTTCCTGAAGCCAGTTGGCCTGGTTCCTTACTCAGTGGAACTTGAAAGTCCAACTGAGGGACGGACCAATCGGATGCAAAAGTTTGTAGAAACTGAAAGTAAAACTAGGGTAGCACAAGCAGCCTAAATAGAAAACAAAAAGTAACTTCACACAGTCTTCACTATAACAAAGAGGGATTTTATTTAAGACAAAGAGAAAGTTTAGAACTATCTCAAAGAGAGTTGGAAGCTCTTGAAGAAGAAACAATGGAGACACCAAGGCAGTGTAGAGGTATAAATACTGTCTTCTCTCCATTTGAAATTGTAACTCTTTAGTTGGTCTCTCTCTGCCTCTGGACACCTTTGTCCTCTTCCTTGGCCATTGATTATGTAGGTTACCTCATACCTGTATTCTTTTCCCTTTTTTGGCAGAGCTGCTGAATGTTGATTTAAATGTTGGCTATTTCTATGGCCCTCCAGACTTCCTTGCTCAGTAGGCTGGGGTTTCCTCCTATCCCCCTTGAAGTCCTTTTCTTCATACCCTCTCAAAAAATACATAGTTTCTTTTCACAACTCTCATAAGTTCTTAACTGAGACACTTTTGTAACAAAAAACAAAACAAACAAACAAAAAAACCAGTTTAACATGCATAAAGGCATGAGAGCTGTATATACTGTATGAGACTCCGAAGAGGGCAGGCCACGGAAGAGGAGCTTGATAAAGGACAGTCAAGGCTGGTAAAGAAAGGTGTCTTATTATGCAGATGAAACTTCACAGGTGATAAAGAAAGAAAAGATTGTAGCCTGTGATAAAAGTTTCTTTGTCGAATTTTATAAATATCAAGAATTTTAGTCTCTTTTTCCTGAGTTAATCATTTTTACATCAGGATAAGAAGGGGGGAGGACCCAGAGATAGCCTAGCTGTTTCACAAATGTGGATGTTTTTAAAAGATGCAAATATTCCTCATAAAAGAGCTTTTCAAAGGTATCGCTGTGGTTTGTAGCCCTAATTTTTTTATATCTATATCAAAGCTTTTTTTATTAAATCATTACTTTGAAAATTGATGCATATCTGGGGTTTGGAGTACTACTTTGATATACAATGTAAAATGCTTACATTGAACTAAATAACACATCCATCATAATTATACTCATTTCTTAATAGTTTTGAAATGTACCATTGCATCATATACATTAGGTGAGGTCCCCCCAAATAGCCTCCCTCCTCCCATATCCCCTCTTCCCTTCCCTCTCTCTCCTCTTCCCTTCTACTTTCTGGACTATAGTTATGTTTTGTCATTCATATGAGTGTGTAGGTGGTTATATATTGTTTTCATAGTAGTATTGAGTACATTGGATATTTTTTCCCCCATTCTTGAGATACTTTACTAAGAAGCATATGTTCCAGCTCCATCCAGGTGAACATAAAAGATGTGAAGTCTCCACGTTTTATAATGACTGCATAGTATTCCATGGTGTACATATACCACAATTTATTATTCCATTCGTGGGTTGATGGGCACTTGGGCTGTTTCCATATCTTGGCTATTATGAATTGGGCTGCAATAAACATTCTGGTGCAAATATCTTTGTGGTAAAATAATTTTTGATCTCCTGGGTACATGCCTAGTAGAGGAACTGAAGAATCAAAGGGTAGGTGTACTTTTAGTTCCTTGAGCGTTCTCCAAACTTCTTTCCAAAAAGGTCGTGTTAACTTGCATTTCCACCAGTAGTGTAGAAGCAGTCCCTTCTCTCTGCTTTCACACCAACATCTATAGTTTGGGGATTTTGTGAAGTGGGCTAATCTTACTGGAGCTAGATGATATCTCAAAATGATTTTGATTAGCATGTCTCTGATGATTAAGGATGATGAGCATTTTTTCATGTGTTTGTAGGCCATGCGCCTGTGTTCATCAGAGAAGTTTCTGTTCAAATCTCTTGCCCACATAGAAATGGGGTTATTTAATCTTTTCTTATTGATTAGTTTCAGTTCTCTATAAATTCTAGTTATCAGACCTTTGTCAGAAGCATAACCTGCAAAAATCTTCTCCCATTCTGAAAGTTGTCTGTTTGCTTTACTTATTGTGCTCTTGGCTGTGCAAAAACCTTTTGGTTTGATCAGATCCCAGAAATTTATTTTTGGTGTTGCTTCAATTGCCTGAGGGGCTCCTTCTCATAAAATATTCTCCCAGGCCAATTTCTTCAAGTGTTTTCCCTACACTCTCTTCTAGCATTTTTATAGTTTTATGTCTTAAGTTTAAATCTTTTATCCAGTGAGAATCAATTTTTGTTAATAGTGAAAGGTGTGGGTCCAGTTTCAGACTTCTACAGGTTGCCAGCCAGTTCACTTAGCACCATTTGTTAAATAGGGAATCTTTTCCCCACTGAATATTTTTGATAGGCTTGTCAAAGATCAAATGATGATAAGTAGCTGAGTTCATCTCTTGGTTCTCTATTCTGTTCCATAAATTTACATTTATGTTTTTGTGCCAGTCCCATGCTGTTTTGATCAATACAGATTTATAGTATAGCCTGAAGTCTGGTAATGTGATACCTCCTGATTTGTTCTTATTTCTGCATAATGCATTTTCTATTTGAGGTTTTTTCTCATTCCATATAAAACAAAGTACTATTTTTTCAAGTTCTTTAAAGTATGGCATGTTGCTTTAATAGGGATTGCATTAAATCTGTAGATTGTGTTGGGTAGTATGGACATTTTAACAATGTTGATTCTTCCCAGCCATGAGCATGGTATGTTTTTCCATTTGTTAACATCTTCAGCTATTTCTTTTCTCAGAGTTTCATAGTTCTCTTTATAGAGAT
>CAUYTI010149883.1:0-12679 GCA_963575145.1 Galago senegalensis | reverse complement strand
ACATCAAATGCCGTAAATGTGGGAAGCGAGGCCATAAGAGAAAAGAGTTTAAAAGGGAAAAGAACTTTGAATGCTAAAGAAAAGGAACAAAGAGCACGTAAACCTCCAGGTGTGTGTCCCAAGTGTAAAAAAGGCTTTCACTGGGCAAACAAATGTCATTATCAATTTGATAGAGATGGAACACCTTTATCATAGGGGAATTATCAGTTGGGCCAGAATCAGGACCCACTGGTAAATGAACAAAATTAAAGCAGTTTCTTTAATAGTTTCATTTCAAACCATTCTCAGAAAAACAATATAATTCACTTCTATGCCATGGGAGCACTCTGCCCGCTTGGTTAGACCTGTGGTGCCTCAGTGTAAAACAGGAAATTAAGCCAGACCAATGGATGATGATGGAGAATAATTAGATTAAATGTTTGTGGAATATTAGGTTATCCTACATGCTGAAGTGGTGTGGTAACCTGCCTCTCATTAGCGTCTGTGTACTACAACCGGGTCTAGCTAAGGAGACTGGACACGGCCCAAAGAGAAAGAAAGTGAAGGCTTTGGGAGATTATGAGAGGTGAGAACAAAGGGAGGGAAGAGTAAGAGTTAAACCACCTCTGTGCGAGGAAACTCCATTTGAAAAAAGTTTGGAATCAATTAGCAAAAATTTCGCTGGAAAAGCAACTTGAAAGGAGGAAAAACTCTGCTATCGAGGAATTGTGAAGGGTGGGACCTTTAGTCCTCGAGTAACAGTCTCTTGTGATCTGTGAAGGGTAGACTTAGGAACCACAAGTAGCAAAACTTTTGGAATAGAGAAAAATCCTGGCTTGCAAAGATTGCAAGGGAAGCATTATCTTTTGTTGTTACCTTTTGTTCTTATCTTTTGTTCGTCTATTAAGTAAATATCAAAGGAAAGTTCCTACAGTTAAAGAAATGGTCAATCCTCTCAGCAAAGATTTTCTCAGTTTAAAAAGACATTGCAATCGTTTTCCCTAGTAGCTGCTAATAGTTTACATCTGTATTGGGCTTCCTCATTTAAAGAGCCCATACCTGGAATTCTGAACTGACAATTAACCATCTTTTGCCTAGCAAGAAAAAGGCTAGATAACAAGAACTGCTGTTACCACATTAAAAATTGTTTGTATATAAAAAAAGGGGGGAAATGTGGTAGCCCGGAGAGCCTATGGCTAGGAGGAGTGAGAGTTATAGGAAATACCTATAATGGAACACCTTGGTGAAAAGGGCATGGAGAGGGATTTAGTTCTAACAAGCATGAGAGAGCTTGCCAGATGTAGAGACTGCCAATTCACCACTGCTCTCACCTGTGGTGGTGAGAGGCATGAGCTCAGCCTTCTATTAGGCTGGAGGAGAAGGCAGTCAAAAAGCATGTGCATTCTATCATGGACACGCTTACTGTGACTCTGTCTCCTCTCCTGCCTGCAGAACGCCAGCACGGCGTCTCTCTGCAGAAGATTACCAAGTTCTACTAAAGACTAAGATCTATCTATGCTGAGAAGACACACACCCCCCCCCTCTCTCCAGCTAAAGTAGATAGCCCTCAAGCACCTAAGAAAACTGTTCCCGAGCAAGGTAGCTTAGTGGTCTGCGTCCGGAACCTACCCAATCCGGGCCAAGACCTGGCCAGTCCTGGGCCCTGGCAAGTGGTGTCAGCAGCAGATCCTGACAAGAAGATACATGGGTCTCAAAATCCCTATTAAGAGAGATGACCAGCAAGGCCAAAGGTCATCCAAAGTATCTATATCCTCCTCAAATTGGTGGGGAAAAGTGAACAAGAAACAGGCAATGTAGCAACAGTGGCAAATGGAATGGGTCTCAGCGACTCTGCTTCTCACTCTCCTGCACATTCCAGAACCGCACATTCCAGACCAAAGGTGGCACAAAGAAGAGTGCCGCCAGCACAGCAGGGGGGGCAGGCTGGGCCTGGTCTCTGTATAAATCAAGGTGAGGGCATCCGACCTGAACGGGATGTAAATGCAGTGAGTAATCACCATGCGGCTGGGTGACCAGGACCAGGAGGCCCAGACTTAACAGATCCAAATCGACTTTTTGAAAGCAATGCTCAGTAAGGGATTGTTTCAGGACAAATGTGCCAGGAAAACCAGAATCTCATTGGAACCAATAGTACTTCCTTAGTCCAGGCCTCTCTCATGTAGAGTCGGACATGAGCATATCAAGTGTGGTCAGCCAAGAAGCAAGTGAGGCCTGACTGAGTGTTTGTGCCTCAGAGACAGGTCAGAAGACAGGCTGGGAAAGAGCCACACCAGAGATAGCTGGTCATGGGCCTCTAACAGCAATAGTGACATCCGTCTCTGCAGCAATCCCAATGATTAAAATGCAACTCATACATCTCTCTCTAGTTTAGAAAGCAGCTTCAGATACATCATCACTCTGAAGCCTTACGATGGGCAGGACAGACTTCATGATGACTCTTTTTCAATCTGCAGAAATGGAAGCTGAAAGACGTGATTTATCTGTAACAGAGGAAAGTCACCATATGCATTACTAGGACCTTTTAAAAAAAATTGTTTTATTGAGACAGATCCTCAAGCTGTCCCCCTGGGTAGAGTGCTGTGGCTTCACTGCTCACAGCAACCTCCAACTCCTGGGCTCAAGCAAGTCTCCTGCCTCAACCTCCCAAGTAGCTGGGACCACGGGCGCCCGCCACTACGCCCAGCTATTTTTTGGTTGCAGCCATTATTGTTGTATGGCAGGACCAGGCTGAATTCGAACCTGCCACCTTAGGTGTATGTGGTTGGCGCCTTAGCCACTTGAGCCATGGGCGCCAAGCCAAAATTTTACTTTTATGTTCTAAGTGCATCAAATATTCATTGTAGGACACTAACATTGTAGAGTGTTCACTCATATTCTTTCCCTTTTAGAAAACTGTCATATTTGATTGTATTTCCCACTGACTTTTTTCTACGCACAAACTTGGCATGGCTCTGATCATTCTGAAAATGTCATTTAGTGAGTCCTTTCCTCAGTGACAACATATTATAAATGTTTCCCCATTTTATTTCGCATTCCTCACCATGGCTAGGTACTCGATGATCCTTACCATGTCTCACATCTCACCATCCTTCTGCAACAGCTCCCTTGGGTCTGTGGTTCATTCCAGTTGAGTCAATAACTTTAAAACCATAATACTGTAAGCTCAAACTACTTAGATTATGAAAATAAGCACATCTGATAATTATATCTTTAATGATTATTACTCTTGACCCTGACTTGAAGACCGTGCTACCATTGCATTATCAACAGGCATCTACTGGGCATCCAGTTGATGCTGGAGACACACCAGCTATAGCATTGAGTTGATGTTTGATTCATCCCACTTAAATCTGAGTCAGCAATCTGTGGTGGGATTGTTTTTTGGTTCAAAAATTTATATCAGGCCAAATAAATATCAGCAGCAAAGGTCAAGGTGTGGGCGAGATAGAATTGAGAAAAAAATTCAAAGCAGAAAGCAATTGAGACACTCACAGTGGATCAGAAGAGGCAGGGATCTTGCCAGAACTAAAGGAGAAAGTCTGAAGGAAGAGAACTGACTATACATTGGGCAGGAAAACCATAACCCTAATTGATACTCAAAAGTTAGACTTATCTCCTGGATGGACCTGGGCTTGGCCTTTCACGGGTGCTCCAAATTCTGCAACTGTGAGGGGCATTATCATTGTAGTTTCTGTCTACAATTTTAAGTGTCAGGCTAAATGGTTTACGTGCATTATTTTGTTTAAGTTCATCATTGTAACCATACTATGAAATAGCATAAAATTCCTTCCAACAGATAAACTGAGATTAGGAGAGTTAAATAGATTATCCAATGTCCCAGAATGAGTACATATAAACCAATTCTCTTGACCTTCATACTGCTGCGTTAAAGGATGTCTAGCTTAGTCCAACCCTGGGGATCCTCAAGTCCATTTTATACCATTCTGTCAATATTGGGAAACCTTTACAGGCAGCCCACTCCATCTTTGAATAATTCTGAATGTATTACTCGTTCAAGTGTTGGCAAGAGCAAATGTCTTATGAGATAGGCATATTTCCAGGCCCTGGGGATATAGCAGTGAACAAAGTCCCTACCTTAGTGGAATTTTTATTCCTGTAGGGGAGAAAAAAGCAAAGGGAAAATATAAAAGATTGAAAGGGTGGTAGTTGGTTTGAAATAAATTAAGTAAAAAGAACCAGTGCATTGGAAAATATTCTTCTTAGTAAAGTATCTCAGGAATGGAAAAAAATCCAATGTACTCAGTACTACTATGAAACCAAATTATCCCTCACACATTGATATGAAAGATGAATCTCAACTATAGCCTAGGATGAAGGAGGGAAGGGGAAGGGAGGGGGGTGGATCGATAGAGGGAGGGTCAGTAGGGAGTCTACACCTATGGAGCATATTGAAAGTACAAGTTGGGTCTATCACATGTAGAACACAAATGTCTTAACACTGTAATTGGGTAAAGGGGTGAAGGCTATGCTGATTAGTAGGATGTAAGCACTCCAATTTGTTTAATCAACACATTGAATCCTATAATGGTATAAATGTATTCATGATCTATGTACAATTGACTTAATTAAAAAAAGAACAAGTGCAAATGGTCTAAGCAAAAACGTTTTTGATGTGAAGAACAAGGAGGCCAGGTTGACAGGAACCAAATGCACAAGAGGGAGGCAGGGCCACAGACAGGGCATGCCTCATGAAAGACCGCCTTGTAGGCCCGAGTAAGTACAAGACCTGGCAGGGTTTTCAGCAAAGAAGTGACAGGTAAATTTTGAAAGAATCACTCTTGGCTTCTGTGTTGAGTATAGACTAGGTGACAGGATGAGTTGATGACAAAGGGCTAAGTAAGAAATGTTGGTGTCTAGAACCACGATGGTATCATTGGAGGTAATGAGAAGTGCCAGGCCACTGAGAATAGCTTGGAAGTGAAGACTGTGAGATGAGCTGATGGAGAATAAGAGAAAAGAAAAAGCAAAGGTGACTGCAGAGCATTTGATCCAGGAAAGTGAATGAATGGAGTTTCTTTGTACTGATATAGAAGTGAATGGGAAGACCTTAGAGACAGGCTTAGGGAAGAGGAAGGAAATGGGAATTGACTGCCTGTGAGACGTTAAAGTGGAGCTGGCATCTCCAGGGAAGCCAACTGCTATAAACCCCTGGCTTCTTACTTCAACTGTAAAACGTTTGGGACACCTTCCTCCTTCTCAGCATTATAAGAAGGGATGAGAGTGCTTTCAAAAGCAAAACACACCGTCAACTCAAAACTTGACGCTGGTGATAATTTTTATTATCATTGAAATTAAAATCTCAACTGTGAAGAGCAACAGGAATAGACAGATGGGGAATTGGGCCCCATATGGATAGTAGGATGGGGAGAGGAGAAAGCCAGCCTGATCACAGAGGCATAATGTGAATGTGTTGGCTTGAACAGTGTAACGTGGCATTAGAGGTGATGACGTGTTGGGCTTTGGCAATCTCCATGTGGTTTACTGAAGTCTTTCGAAGTAGTTTTCTTATTTCAATGCTTTATAATCAGGCTCTTCCTGGCCAGGAAGAGCTGCTTTTATTCTTCAGGAATTGTGATCAATAATTGAATCACTCAAGGAAAAAGAAATGGTTGGCTTTATTTCACGGTGCTTTAGCCTCATGCTTCAATGACATGTGCCACACTCCTGTCTTCAGGAAAGACATAACCACACCAGACCAATCTGGCCCAATTTTTATTTAACAAAGTTTCAAGTTGTTCTTCAGCTTCCACGGACAGAGGGGTTGAAGATTACATAATCTGAGCATGCCCAGATGAACCAAGCAAGCATGCACAGAACCTAAGTGCTTGGACCAAAGCGTGTGAAGACTGAATTAAGAAGTGAAGGCAGCATGGCAGGATCCAGGATCCAATCAGATGATGCCCTGGCATTATGTCATTGCAAGATCCAATCAGATCACTCCTCCTTACCCTATACTTACAAAATCTGATCTACCCCCTAGTTCAGGGAAACAGATTTGAGCACTTCCTCCTGTCTCCTTGCTGTTCAACTTGCAATAAATTTCCTCAAAGGTTGGTGCCATACTAGTGGCTTCTATGTGCCTCGTGAAGTGAGCCCATTGATTGCTCAATAGCAAAAGGAACTCTTACAACAGGCAGAGATCCAGGCTCTGAGTCACTGGAGTGACAGCTCCACCCTTCCCAAGACCCCCCAGTGCAGGGACTCTCAACTCCTCCTAATCACTGTTCATGCTCCCATACCAGATTTCTCCTCAAATGAACACCAATGTGTGAAGTCTGACTTACTCAACCAGTTAAACGAATTGAAAATTAGACCGTTAAATTCACTTTGATTATTGCAAAAGCAAGTGTCCCTTAAAAAGAAGAAAATTTCTTTTACATGAACAATTCATTATTGGTCCGAAGAGCAAAAAAAGACAGAGGAGTCACGACATTCAAAGTTTTTCTGATTTACATACTCATTTCCAAGTCGATAAGCGACCCTGGATGGAATTATTCTGAATTATTGCTGATACCAAATTATCAGTAATAAGGCTGGGAAGAAAAAGGAAGAGGAAGAGAGTGAGAGGAAGGGAGGGGAGTGGAGAGGAGAGAGAAAAGGAGGGAAGAAAAGGAAAGGAAGAAAAAAGAAGGGGAGGAGAAGAAAGAAGGAAGGGAGGAAGGAAGACAGAGAAAAAGAGAAAATCCCATGTTAAACAGTACAGGTACCAATTGTTGTACCTATCTTATTATAACCAAACAAGACTATTTTGCATTACACAGTGAAAAAATCACTGGCTGCCAGAAAAGAGCAAGAATAATAGTATCATTTCCCAGGAGGCAATGCTGTCTAGTGCAGAGAAAATGTATCAAGTCTCAGAATTTAGTTCCAGCTCTGCAGTATTAGTTATATCCTAGCTAGCACATCCCTTTACCCCTCTGAAACTCGGTATCCTCACATGTAAAGTAAGAAATTATTTAAGTAGCTTGTATAATTTTTTTGGGATTCTGTAACTCTATGGTATTTGCATTCCTAGAGCTCTCACCTACCCACTACCTCTCCGACCTCATCTTCCACCATCCCCTCCTGCCTACTTTGTTCTGGCCACTTCAGCTGCTTCATTCCTACTCTAACAACTGAGTGTGCCCCTACCTCAGGGCCCCTGGGCTGGACTTTACTCATTATCTGAGCAGCCTTCCTCCTCCTCCCCTGCTCCACGTTTCTGTCCAAATGTTACCTTCACTGCAAAACCTTCCCTGACCAACCCACAGAGAATTCCACCTTCCTGCCAACTCCATCCTGTGCTTGCTAGTTCTTTTGCATTACAGCCCACGCCACCTGAACAAGAACATATTCTTTAAAATATATCATCTGCCACTATGGAAAGAGGAAATTTTTACTGTGTGTCCTGAGGGCCTAAGAGCAATATCTGACTCGTAAGAGGTACTCAGATAGTCGCCATTGGATGGATAGATGGTATAAGTTTCCTGGGATGCTTACTAGCAGATATGGCCTACAATGAATGAGCCCTCAAATCTGGCACTCAGCTCCAGGGAAAGCATTCAAGTTCAAGCTGACAAAAGCTGCTGGCACATGGGCTCTCTTCTCAGAGCATTCTACCTTCTTCTTAGGCTTACGCTTCCCAGGCACAAAGGCTGCTGAGCTGTCTGGCCTCTGGCCAAGGTAAAGCTCTCCCCACATAGACATAGGATTCAGAAGAATATCTACTGCTCGTTTTCTTACTATCACCCCCTCCCCCAGCCTGGGGGGAGAGCGTCCATATCATACAGGTGACAGTTACTAGAAATCAGTGAGGCCTGTCTTATGGGAACCCAGGGCAAAGGAACTGTCACAGATTCAGAAGGTGAAGTCAGATGGGGTTTTGTGGTCCAGGAAAGTAAATTTTCCTCTGGGTTCTGTCCTATCCCCATGTGAATTTGCAACCCTTTACCCTCAGGGGCTAGGGCAGTCTCTGCAGGTCAGGGGCCTGAAGGGCCCAGAATTTTCCCCGGGCGGTGCCAAAAGGCTTCACCTCAGCAGGCAGGCTTCCAAACTGAAGTCTACAAAAGCTCTGTTACCAAACTCTACCCAGGATGGCGAGCAGATGTGTAGATGACATGAACCAACTCCCCCTCTGAGTCAACCCTTAGCTTATAACCCAAGGGGGGAACCTCTCTTCTGTTAGGAAAGCAGCCCGCCTCCTCCCTGCCTCCCGATCCACACCGAGTGTGGGGCGCTGCAGCCCGGAGAGTTACTCTGCACCAGGTGTCGCAAAAGGCATTCGGTTTAAAAAGCAGATGCTGGTTCGGCAGCTGGTGCCAGGCTGGGACGAGACTCCGCACTTCCAACCAGCGTCCAAGCGATGCTAACGCGGTGGTCCCCAGCGCCTCTCCCCAGTCTGAAGGAGGCCCCAGCTGGGCCACACTCCTCCCTCTCCTCCCTCCTCCCCTTCTCTCCTCCTCCTCGCCCCTCTCCTCGCCACCTCCTCGCTTCTTCTCCCCCCTCCTCCTCCTCTCCCATCCCCCACCGCCGTGTCGGAGTCCAGAGCGACTGGGGCTCCGCCCTAGGCTTCAGCAGGGAGGGGCACTACCGGGAAGACTGAGGATGTCCCCTCCCCAATCCCCTGTTGGAGTCTGGGGTCCCAGAACCGCCGCAGCTCCGAACGAGACGTCTCTGGCTCCCCGAAGTATCCCCCAGAGGCTCCTCCTGCGCGGGGCGGCGGCGGGTGCGCTATGGCCGCAGGCGCGGAGCTGGCGCTTTGTCTCCGCTGATCCCACGGAGGGCGGGACCCCCTGGAGAAAGATCTAGCAAAATGAGGATTCCTGGAACCGCCCCCCTTCCCGCGCCCCTCCATCCCTAAACGACTGCGCTTTCTGAGAACTTGTGTCTCTCTCCAGCCCTAAAGTATTTCAAAGCCTTGGAACTTTGTCACTTGCGGGGTGGGGACGAGGGGAGTGGGAGGCCTTAGTAGTTAAGTTGAAGCTGTAGCTGCCGCGTTCTGCACCCGAGGGGGGCAGGGAGGGACGGCTGTCCGAGGGGACATGGGCTGCATCCCGGGATGCGACCCCTCAATGAGGGGACTGGACCGTTTTACTCTTTCGCCAAAGCCCGGGTCGTCCCTCTCTACGCCGCCCCACCCCACACACCCTCCTTAGGTCCGAGCTAGAAGGACGGAAAGAGACAAAGAACACAGCGGGAACGACGGCAACGGGAGGGCGGGGACAGCGGCGACGCGAGGGCGGGGCCACCCCAGGCAAAACAGAAGGTGAGGGAACTCAGAGGGCGGCTCAGCAGGACTGGGGTGGGGGTGGGGAGGCTGCACTGGGAAAAGAAAAGTGACATCTGGACGTTTCGATTTTTCAAAGCCTTTCGTCGAGGTGAGGGAGGTTTGCTCACACTGTCACTTTTAACAGATCCTAAACGACACCCATTTCCGGTGCAACCCCAAAGCACACCTGCCAGCGTGCTCAGTACTGCCTAGGAACACAGCTCCATTCAGAGCGGCCCCCAGAGCCGGCTGTCGGGAGGAAAGAAATAGGGGTCCAGTCCCGCCCGCCTTCCCTTCCCCCCACACGGCAGGGGGCTGGAGAGAGCTGGGGCCAGATCCTGCCGTTGTAGGGACCAGCTGGGACCCGCCTTGCTCCTCTCAGGAAGGGTGCTGCCTATCAAAGTATTTTCCATTTTGCTTAAATTATTTGTGGATTTGCCTAAGCGGGCTGGAGAGAAGGGTTTCTGACCCCTGAACACCAGGCTGCCGGTCTGGCCCCTCTCAGGCTAGAGTGACAAGCTGAGGATGAGGTGCTTAAATCACACGTGCCCAGGTGCGTGCAAACAGGCGCGCGCACGCATCGCAGCAGGTGGATTGCTTTGCCTGAGGAAGAGCATTTGTGTTGGGCTTCGTGCCCGCCCCCCCAGGACAATCAGAAGCTTTAGAAGCTGAAATCGGCCTCTATTCCCTCATGTCTGGACACTCCAGCTGACTTCTCTGAAGTCACACTTGCCATCTCTAATTTCCACCTCTCAGCAGGGACTGGGCAGCCCAGAGGGTGGTGCCAAGTGTACAGGGGGACATTGAGAGCAAGCTCAGATGTGTAGATGACAAGAACCAACTCCTGGCGCCTCACTTTCCCAGGTGATGCTACTAAGTTGCTTAAGTGGCCCTTTGGGGACCTGGTCCGCGTTCTGAAACCGCCTCTCCTGTGAAGTAGACGCAGCATGAACAGAGCCCTGGGTCCATCCCGGGAACCTGCTGACCGTGAAATTGATGCGCTTCATTCTCTCCTCAGAATCACCTTCTGGTTTCCCGCGCCTGACACCAATTGTTCTGTGTGACTGATTCGTGGCTCCTAGGTGAGATTCTCTCACACATGTTCTCTTTGTGTGTCTAGGAGGGAGAAGAGGAGAAAGAGAGAAAGCCAGGGGTTTTCTGTGTGTGTGAACTCCTGTAGGATAAAGATGGAGCTCTCCACTGAATAAGAAACAAACTACTCAGAATAAGCAGCTCATTCCTTCCTCTCAACCAGAAATGACTAGGGTAAAACCTGAGGGTCAGGTTTTTAATGCAGATATCCTGCTAGTTGCTGTTTGTTCTTTTTATCTAATGGTCACATCAGGAAATGACCTATTCACCACACGAAATTACAAGGATGTGGGTGGTTATAAATTGAAAGAATGACATCCAACTAAGAGCAGAGGGATTCAAGGCCATCAATACACAGATGAAAGTGCCTTTAATTGCTGCAAGAAACCTGAGCCACATGTGCCGTGTGTCAGGTCTGTTATTTTCAAAACTACTTTATATTACGACTACTCGTAATAACCAACATAAGCTTTTGTTTATTAGAGGACTCCTACTTTAAATCATGGAGTATTAAAAAAAATTAAAGTATCAAAAAATAATATGTAAGGTCTCAACTGGGATGGGCTTGACTACCTGGCAAAACAGGAAACACTTTCATTTGGGGGTTGCGGTTTACCTTAATTAGATATTAACTGCCACCATATTTATTCCAGTAAATTAGAGTAATAACATATTTCATTTCAGATGATTAAATGCAGGCAGCTAAGGCCTTGAAGTATTAGTTCTCACCTTTTATATTAATAGAAAAAAAAAGTTAGGGGCTGCTACAATGGCTCACATCTATAATGCCAGCTTCTTGAAAGGCTGAGCTAGAGGAATCCTTTGAGCCCAGCAGGTGACTGTTGCAGTGAGCTATGCGTGAGGGCGCCACCACTGCACTCCAGCTAGGAGGACGGAGTAAGACCCTGAATTAAACGTCAATGTAGGAGGAAACAACAGGAAAACACAGGGGATGAGTTGGCAAAATCAGTTAAAATAGAAAAAATGCAAAAGGAGAACTCATGAGGAGAAGGAGAGTTTGTACATTTTATCATTTATCATGATGTAAATCTTAAACTTTTATATTCAATCTTTTTTCTTTGGGGGGAAAAAAGAGGAGGAGGAGGAAAACGAGAAGGAAGGAAACAATGGGGACAGATATCAGGAGCTACCAAAATCCAAAATGTATATAACAGCCTTTGATCACATAATCCCACTGGGGGAATTATTTTAAAAATACTTCAGTACAAGTATTGGAGTAGAAGGGCAAACATGGAGATAAACATTGGATGAAGATATTTATTGCCAAGCTGTCGATAATTTTCACACACATGTTTTTATTTTATTTTATTTTATTTTAGAGACAGAATCTCAGTTTGTGACCCTCAGTAGAATGCTAGGGAGTCATAGCTCACAGCAAGCTCAAACTCTTGGGCTCAAGCGATCTTCTTGCTTCAGCTTCTCAATCAGCTGGGCCTTGCTCTGGGGAAGGCTGGTTGCCATGTTGTAAGGATGCTCAAGCAGCTCCATGAGAAGGGTCACATGGAGAGGAAAGTGCCAGCTAAGTCGTTAAGCCACCCTGAAACAGATCCTGCAGCCCTCGTCAGGCCTCCAGATAATAGTAACCTCAGCCAACAACTGACTGCAACCCCCTGAAAGAACAAGATCTAGAACACCTCAAGTAACTCGCAGAAACTAAGAAATAACATGAGATTGAGGTGCTTAAAGCCACTTAGCTTTGGAATGATGTGCTATGTGGCAATAGATAACTAATGCAAACTGCTTATTAATGTGATGAAATATTATGTAGTCGTCAAAAATAAAATGCTATTTACAACTTTTCTCCATACATTCATTCTGTCATTAGGAAAATAGGTAAAAAATCATCCTGAATCCTACCATGTCCTGCCATCACTATTGCCACTGCCTTACCCAAGTCACCATAAAATAGTCTTTTAATTAATCTCTTTACGTTAATCCTTTGCATCCCAAACGTCTGTTCTCTATACAGGAGCCAGAGTGATCTTTATAAAACTTAAATGAGATAATATCACCTTGTCTTGCTTAACCTCTTTTTTTTTTTTTTTTTTTTGAGACAGAGCCTCAAGCTGTTCCCCTGGGTAGAGTGCTGTGGCATTACAGCTCACAGCAACCTCCAACTCCCGGGCTCAAGCGAGTCTCCTGCCTCTGCCTCCCAAGTAGCTGGGACCACAGGCGCCCCCCACAACGCCCGGCTATTTTTTGGTTGCAGCCGTCATTGTTGTTTGGCAGGTCCGGGCTGGGGATTCGAACCCGCCACCTTAGGTGTACGTGGCTGGCGCCTTAGCCGGTTGAGCTATA
>CAUYTI010149882.1:0-14641 GCA_963575145.1 Galago senegalensis | reverse complement strand
CACCTACCAAAATAATCCACTCAGCTATTAAGTGTTTTGTTTTCTATATTTGACCCAGACCTATCACAGGTTTAGGTTATAATTTCTGGCATAAATAAATAAAAAATAAAAAGGTCAGGTATGTTTCTTTTGATTCTTTCTATTCTTTTTTTACTTTTATTTGCATTTATTTTATTTTGCAGTTATTCCTGTGCCATAAGTTTTTGTTTCTTCAGTTTCTTCTGGGATATCTTTTTCTTCTGTGCTCCCTCTTCTTCTGATTTGGGAACAATCTGTTCCTTTTCAGTAAGGATCATCTCAATGTGGCAGGGGGAGCTCTGTATGGGTTAATGTGACCAGAGGCTCTGTAAGTTTGGTGACGCATCTTGGGTGCTTTGTTCACTTGGATATGCTCAATGACCAGAGAATCTACATCTAAACCTTTAAGTTCAGCATTACTCTCTGCATTTTTAAGCATATGCAGCAAAAATTCAGCACTCTTTTCTGACCACTGACCCTGCGTCCAGCCCCACTGTTTGGCCTGGGCACACCTACCAACTCCACCATTGTAACGTGGGAATGGCTTGGTGGCTTTTCCTATATGCGCACCCTGATGGCCTGGGCAGTTTCACGTGTGTTCTTAAAGTGAACACGAAGATTTAAGCCTCTTGACTTGCATGACTTTGTGGGGTTTTCTGGGTCAAGTGAACAGCGAACCATTTTTACAGATCACCTCAGGCTGCTTAGGGGAAGAGCACTTAGTTTGTTTTTTGTTTAAAAACTCTTTTACCTGCTGAGCACAGTGGTTCACACCTGTAATCCTAGCACTCTGGGAGACCAAGATGGATGGATTCTTGAGCTCAGGAGTTTGAGACCAGCCGGAGCAAAAGCGAGACCCCTCTCCTAAAAAAATAGAAAAGTTAGCTGGGCATTGGGGTGGATGCCTAAAGTCTCAGCTACTGGGGAGGCTGAAGCAGGAGGATGGCTTTAGCCCAGGAGTTTGAGGTTGCTGTAAGCAACCATGATGATGCCATGGCACTCTACCCAGGGTGACAGAGTGAGACTTTATCTTAATTAAAATAAAAAAATCTTTTACCACCCATAAGTACATACATTTTCTCTTTCTTCCTTCCTTCCCTTCTGAAACAAACTCTCACTCAGCAGCCCTGGGTAGAGTGTCGTGGTGTTATCATAGCTCATAGCAGCCTCAATCTCTTGGGGCTCTTGCCTCAGCCGCCCCAGTAGCTGGGACTACAGGCGCCTGCCCCAACATCTAACTAATTTTTCTATTTTTAGTACAGACAAGTCTCACTTTTTCTCAGGCTGATCTCTAACTCCTGAGCTCAGGAGATCCACCTGTTTTAGCCTCCCAGATTGCTAGGATTATAGGCATGAACCACTGGGCCCAGCCATAAGTTTTCATTTTTATTTACTTCTAAAATGTTTAATCATTTCCTTCTATTAGGAAAAAAAGGAGAAGGAGAAAATGAAGGAGAGAATATTCTAGATGCAGGAGAAACATGAACATGAAGATAACGGAGGCTGAGACAGAGTGGGAGGGAAGGAGGAGAACCAGGAGAGGGTAGGGAAAAGCTGAACCCTGCAGACCCTGGGGCCCTTGTTGAGGAGTCTCTGATCTTAAATTTAAGAGCTAAAGGAACCATTAGAGTGTTTTAAATTGGGCAGAGTGAGGATGTGCCCTGATGTCTAGAGCCAGGAAGTAACTTGTAGCAGCTGCTGAGCACATGGTAGGTACCCAGGGCCTACAAAGTGAGAAACAAGCCCAGGGCCCTCTGGTACCTCCTCAAAGACAGTGACCACTGGGAGCAAAGGTCCTTCCTCCCTGGAGTAGGTGGGAGGATAAAAGGGTGGAGATATTATTTTTCTCATCCATTTTCGCTCCCCCTCACTCTTCCCAAGCCTATAAGAATGGAGGTGTCTAAGATGCTGAGCCAGACAGAGAGCGGAAGCTTTCATGGTGGCGGCAGCATTCTTATTGGAAAACAACTTAGAGAAGCTGGTGATCTGCTCTAAGTTTTAGGTTTTCCTTTTCTCTGTATTTAGTTGGGGTTGAGGCTTGGGAGCTCCTGGAACTTAGTAGGGGTTCAGTAAGTACTGACAAATGGCTGAGTAACATAGTTTCAGATATGCTTCCAGCCTTTTTTTCCTCCACTCAGCCCACAGCTCTTCTGACTGGCAGTGCTCCTACGTTTGTTAGATGCTATATGCCCGTAAGAAAGTTTCTGCCCCTCCTTAGGCCTGGATTCTCTGTGTGAGAACAGGGAGAAGGAAGGCAAGTTAGATAATGGTCAGCCTGGACTCTTAGAGTTCTACAAATCTTGCATCCGAGTTTTTTCAATGGCTCTGGCCTTGTTAATATATTTTCCAAGTTCAGCTGGGGCTGGGGCTGGGGGTGGGACCCCTGACTGGCTCTATTGTTGGTGTCCCCCATTTCTGGCCTTTTTGCACTGTGGCTGGTACTGCGTCCAGCATTCAGCATCCACGTTTTCCTTCCCACATCTGCACGCAACTCGGCCACCTCTGGCCGTGGACAGACCCTCAATGCCTGGTCTGCTCAGCTTGGTGACACCTAGGGCCCATGATGGTGCCCCATGGCAGCCTGCGGTTCTTCCTCTCGAGTGTGACTTCATTCAGGGTTGGCAGACTGACAGCCCTGGGTTCACTCACATTCACACACACAATGCCAGGGAAACAAAAAGACACAGGGTGAACTTCAGAAAAGCGGTTTCTTAGCAACTTTACTGCCTTTGTTCACGAGCCACTTGGAATTAAAGCAGTGTGTGATCCCCTGCCAGCTCCCACCTGGGGGCCTAGGGAAAAGGATGGCAGGTTTGCCTTGGCCGGGGCTGAGAGCCAAGCTCCCCGATCATTGGCCTGCCAGTCAGCCAATTCTGGGTTTCTCCAAGTTCTGCTTTCTTCACAGATGCCACCATAGAATCCTAGGGCTTGGTCATTTAATCAAACACGGATTGAAACATGTACTGTGGGCCCAGGGAGGTTTGCAATAGTGTCCACAGTGGTGGTCCCAGGTTGGTCCTAGGCCCTGGAAACACCCAGGTACATAAGGGATAGGCTGTGATCTCCATAGCCTCATGATGAGAACAGATGAGGAAAAGTAAACAGGCAAGTAAAAATGAAGTAACTTGAGTACCTGTGCCCTGCTTGTAACTATACTGAGGGCCTTTAGAACAAAACCCAAACTCCTTGGTCTGACCCAAAAGGCTCTTGAGGGCTGATGCCTGCCTATTCCTCCTTACTACCCAGCCTAGCCCAGCTCCCACACAGTACAAGGCTTCCTAACCCCCAGAGCCTGCTGTTCCCTCCGCTTGGGATGCTCCCCTGCTGCAGACTCTTTTCATCCCTTGGGTCTCAGTTTAACTGTCACCTGCCGCCAAAGAGGCTTCCTTTACCTTCAACCTCAATAAGGTTGTATTCTTCCTTATTAAGAATACAACCACCCCCCCACACACACACATCAACGTCATTCTCTATCTTTCTCAGAACCTCTGTAGCTCTCCTCATGGCATTTATCCTGATGTCTGGTCTATTCTCATGGTTTGTGGTAGCAATGTCCTGTAGTCACTGTAAACACTGAACTAGTGCACACTAAACCATTGCTCCTTGGGGAATTAGAGGGTTAGGTTCCTCCAAGCCTGTGATCACAACCTTTTTATCAAGTGATCAATACATAACCTTGCTTTATATGCATTTGTATAGAGACCCCCTATTTTCTCTTTATTTTGTTAATCAGGCCTAGGCAAGGTTTGGGCCCTAGTGTGCAGGGCCAGTGTGCTAACTACTGAGCTACAGTGCCCAGCTTGGGACACCTACTTAGTAGTTATCTTTGATTGATTAATATTAAACTCACAGCCAACAGCACTATTATAACCCCTGTCTGAACAGAGCTTATCCAACACATATTTTTTTTTTTCTGTAAGGCACATAACAGCCTTTTTGTGTTCAGGAACATTAGATGCCACTTTAGAATTAGACATGTTTGGGGACAATAAAAACCACCAAAATGTGAAAAGTGTGTCACTAAATAAACCACAAAAAAAGCACTTGTTTAGATTATGAGAACTGAAAGGAGAAGGCTGAGAACATGCATATCTTAGTCTGTATGAGCTAATAGTAACAAAATACCATTACCTGATGAACAACAGAAATTTATTTCTCGTAGTTATGGAAGCTGGGAAGTCCAGGTTCAAGGTGTCAGCAGAGTCACTGTCTGGTATGGGCAGGTTTCTTGGCTCACAGATTGCCATTTTTTCAGTGTCTACAATGGTGGAAGAGAGGAGGGAGCTCTCCAGAGCCTCTTCCCTCCCCCCTTTTTTATAGAGATAGAGTTTCACTCTATCGCCCTCAGTAGAGTGCCTGGCATCACACAGCTCACAGCAACCTCCAACTCCTGGGCCCAAGAGACTCTCTTGCCTCAGCCTCCCAAGCAGCTGGGACCACAGGCACCCACCACAACGCCTGGCCTCTTTTTCGTTGCAGTTTGGCCAGGGCTGGGCTTGAAGCCACCACCCTTGGTATATGGGGCCAGCATAGGGTGACCAGATTTTAACATTTGTAAAGTGGGACAACATGGTGGGGGGAGGGGGGAGCGGGGAGGCAGGGGCAGGGCAGGGCACAACAATGCAAACTTTGATAAGCAGTTCTTGATAATCACTTCTCAACAATTATTTGTTATTATTACAGTTTAATATTATAAAATTAACAAAAATAATAATAAAACTCATATTCTGGCGAAATAGCTACCTGGCAGCAGAAAACCGTATATTACCTTCCTGTTCTTCCTCCCAGTTCATGCATTCTTTCCAAAAATCAGGACTTTTGGCTTGGCGCCTGTGACTCAAGCAGCTAAGGCACCAGCCACATACACCTAAGGTAGTGGGTTCGAATCCCCAGCCTGGGCCCGCCAAACAACAATGACGGCTGCAACCAAAAAATGGCCGGGCATTGTGGCGGTCGCCTATAGTCCCAGCTACTTAGGAGGCTGAGGCAGGAGACTCGCTTGAGCCCAGGAGTTGGAGGTTGCTGTGAGCTGTGATGGCACAGCGCTCTACCCAGGGGGATAGCTTGAGGCTCCGTCTAAAAAAAAAAAAAAAAATCGGGACTTTTTTAAAACGCTTCGGGAAGCAGGACGAATTGTTCAAAAGCGGATGTCTGGCCACTCTAGGCCAGCACCCTCCCCACTGAGCCACAGGCACCTCCTGCCAGAGCCTCTTTTATTATGGCACTGATCCCATTATGGCTCCACCCTCATGAACTAATCTTAGGATTTCAACATATGAATGGAGGGAGGGCAGTCTAGCAGTTCCTGTTACACAGAACAAATTTTCTTCACCACTCCAGGTACGGATAGGTCCTCAAGTGACATCAAAAGTTCCACAAGTATTAATTTTGATGTTATAAAAAAATTTTAGTAAATAGTTGAATTTATAAATATGGAATCTGTGAATAACTATAATAATGGAATCCACAAAGAACACAAAAGTGTTTTATTTCGTCAACGGTTTACTTGTTTGACATCTTTCTCCTCCACTTGACTTCCGGAGGACAAGACTGGATCATCCACCATTTGATCTCCACATCTTTTTATTTTTTGAGACAGAGTCTCACAATGTTCCCCTCGGTAGGGAGCCGTGGCATCACAGCTCACAGCAACCTCAAACTCTTGGGCTTAAGCGATTCTCTTGCCTCAGCCTCCCGAGTAGCTGGACTACAGGCGCCCACAATGCCCGGCTATTTTTTGGTTGTAGTTGGCCTGGGCTGGATTTGAACCTGCTAGCTCCAGTGTGTGTGGCTGGCGCCCTAGCCGCTGAGCTACAGGTACCAAGCCTGATCTCCACAGCTTAATAGAATTGATTTGGACCTCTGAAATTGTTGAGCTGTTGATGCACCAACCAAACTCAAACTAAACTCTGGAATTTGTGAGATTTATAAGTAATCACATTATTTATGTCACCATTACTTACATATTTAATTGTAGCCAAAATAAAACCACTTTCAAGAACTGACCTTTCCTGTCCAAACTCACAGAAGACTAATATACAAACCAAAAGTTATTTTTTATAGCCATTAGAATTTTCACGTGACACTGCCAGATGCGGTGGGTCATACCTGTAATCCCAGCACTTGGGAAACCAAGGTGAATGGATTGCCTGAGCTCAAGAGTTTGAGACCAGCCTGAGCAAGAGTAAGATCCCAGATCCCATCTCAAAAAAATAGCCAGGTATTGTGGGGGGTGCCTGTAGTCCCAGCTACTCGGGAGGGTGAAGCAAGAGAATTGCCTAAGCCCAAGAGCTGGAGGTTGCTATGAGCTGTGACACCACAGCACTCTACCAAGGGCAACAAAGTGAGACTCCATCTCTTAAAAAACAAAAAAAAAGATTCCTCAAGAAATAGGAAGTGAGAGACATTTGCCTTTCCCATGACACAATATATATAGTCCTCTACGTCCATGTGTAATTTGTTTCTGAAAATATGACTCATGTTGAAAGTGCAGAAGTCAAGCAACAAACTTATTTGGTAAACAAAGGCCCATCTGTTCTTAGAAAACAAAAAATGGCATAGCATTTCCAATTACACCTGCATTTTTAGACACAATCTTTAATGATATGCTTCCTATCTTTCCTAATATAGCTTCAGTTTGATCATTTCCTTCACAAATGAAAAAAACCAATAACAGCCCAGGTGCAGTGGTGCAGGCCTGTAATCTCAGCACTCTGTGAGGCTGAAGCAGGATGATTGCTTGAGGCCAGGAATTCAAGACCAGCCTGGGTGACAGAGTGACACCCTATCTCTGCAAAAAAAAAAAAAAAAAAAAGTACATAAAAAAAGTAGCCAGGGATTACAGTGCACACCTGCAGTCCCAGCTACCCAGGAGCTAAGGCAGGAGGATCACTGGAACCTGGGAGTTTAAGGCTGCAGAGAGCAGTGAACCTGCCACTGCCCTCCACCTGAGCAACAGGGTGAGATCCTATCCCAAAAAGGACCATAAACGAGTAAAAGCTTAAGAATATCCAGTGGAGGCTAAAGATTCATCCCTTTCAACAAGTCTAATGATTTCCATTTTATATCAGAAGAATTAATGATATATATACTTTTTTATTTTTTATTTTTTTTTTGAGAGTCTCACTTTGTTGCCCTTGGTAGAGTGCCATAGTATCATAGCTCACAGAAACCTCAAATTCGTGGGCTCAAGTGATCCTTTTGCCTCAGGCTCCCAAGTAGATGGGACTGTAGGCCCCCCTCACCCCACCACAATGCCTGGCTATTTTTAGAGATGAGGTCTCACTCTTGCTCAGGCTGGTCTCAAACCCTGAGCTCAAGCAATCCATCTGCCTTGGCCTCCCAGAGTGCTAGGATTACAGGTGTAAGCCACCACGCCCAGCCTACATACTCCTTTTTAAATGGCCTTGAGGTATATGGCACATACTATATGATTCACCTATTTAAAATGTACAATTCAATATTTTTAGTATATTCTCAAGGTTGTGCAACCATCACCACTAATTACAGAATATTTTTGTGTCCCTGAAAGAAACCCTGTTGGGGAACAGTCACTTTTCATCCCAGCCCCTCCTACTTCTTCAGCACCTGGCAACCACTAATCTCTTTTCTGTCTCTATGGATTTGCTTTTTCTAGACATTTTACATAAATGGAATCATGTGGTATGTGGCATTTTGAGACTGGCTGCTTTTATTTAGCATTTTCAGAGTTCATTCATATTCTAGTACGTGCCAGTACTTCATTCCTTTTAATTGTCTACTAATATTTCATTGTGTGAATATACCACATTTGGTTTATCCATTTATCAGTTGATGGACATTCGGGTTGTTTCCACTTTTGGCTATTGTGAATGGCGCTGCTATTAACATTCATGTTTGTGTAGGTGGGTGGTTTCATTTCTCTTGGATAGATATCTAAGAGTAGAATTTCTGGGTAATATAGTAACTCTATGTCTACAATTTCAAGATGTGAAACTGTTTTCCAAGGTGGTGCACCATTTTGCAGTCCTTTTTTTTTTTTGGAAACAGAGCCTCTGGGTAGAGTGCCATGGCATCACAGCTCATAGCAACCTCCAACTCCTGGGCTCAAGCAGGTCTCCTGCCCTAGCCTCCCAAGTAGCTGGGACCACAGGCACCCACCACAACACCCAGCTTTTTTTTGGTTGCAGACATCATTGTTGTTTGGTGGGCCTGAGCTAGATTCGAACCCACCACCTTAGGTGTATGTGGCTGGCCCTTAGCCACTTGAGCCACAGGCGCTGAGCCCCATTTTACATTCTTACCAGCGATATCTGTGTGTTTCAATTTCTCCACATCCTCATCAACATTTGCTATTGTCCGTCTGATTGGTTATGGCCATCCTAGTAGGCGTGAAGTAGTATCTCACTGTAGTTTTGATGTGCATTTCCCCAATGATTAGTGATGTTGAGCATCTTTTCATGGGCCTATTTGCCATCTGTTTACCTTCCTTGGAGAAATGTCTATTCAAACCTTCTGCCCACTTTTTAATTGGATTATTTGTCTCTACATTATGGAGTTGTAAGTGTTCTGTATGTATTCTGACTACCAGTCCCTTATCAAACATGATTTGCAAACATTTTCTCTCATTCTATGGGTTGTCTTTTCACTTGCTTGACATATGCATGCTTCTTATGATTACTATCAATACTTCCATTTTTCCATTTACCCAATTTTATAAATTGAAGACAACAAACAATAAAATAATCAAGTATAGGCGGCGCCCATAGCTCAGTGGGTAGGGCACTGGCCACATGCACCCAGGCTGGCAGGTTTGAATCCGGCCCTAGTCAACTAAAAGAACAATGACAACTGCAACAAAAAAATAGCTGGGCATTGTGGTGTGCACCTGTAGTCCCAGCTACTTGGGAGGCTGAGGCAAGAAAATTGCTTAAGCCCAAGAGTTTGAGGTTGCTGTGAGCTGTGATGCCATAGCACTCTCCCCAGCGCAACAGCTTGAGACTCTGTCTCAAAACAATAATAATAACAATCGAGTACTTTTCCAGTCATTGCTGTGCAAATGACTCTACAGACTGCCTCTGTGGAAACTGAACACTTGGCTGGTGAGTACTATTACCCTGCCTTCTTTCAATATGATGTCTCCTCTAACATGCAGAAATCTGAACTCAGGGTACAACAGAAGTTTAAGGACATTACCTTATAATGTACAAAATAGTAATGCCACTTATTGAATACTTAACTGTGGCACAACACTGGTAAGTGCTTGACATTATCACAGCACTGTTAGAGAAACCCTGCTATCAGCCCATTTTACAGATGAAGAAAATGGAGACTCATGGAGTTTCAAACTTAGTCGCCAGTGTTCCTACCCCTACTAAGTGGCAGAACTGGGACTCCAGCCAAGTGCTTTTGAATCCAGAGCCCTCACTCTTACCCACAATGCTAGTAGCTATGGTATCTGTCAAGTACCAGTATCCAGACCAGCGCCGGGACTCGAGGGACCTTTTCCAGGTCCTTGGGACAAGGTTGTGCGTGTTTTTTAAAGGTAAATTTATTCTATTTGAATGGCTGTCCTTTATTCTGAGATTCTTCCTAGATTTTTGGTATTCCATGTTTCCTTTTTTTTTTTTTTTTGGTATTTTTCATATCATTATAAAAGAAATATAGGCATATAGTGAAAAAGAAAATCTGAATAGGAAAAAGGATCTAAAATTAAAATTTTTCCTACTTTTCCTCTCTTGACCCACTGTTCCTACCTAGGAGCAACCACAATTGCTAGTTTCTTGTATATCCTTAGTGTACATGTATATAAAATTTTTACAAAATAGGCTCAGTGCCCGTAGCACAGTGGTTATGGCGCCAGCCACATGCACTGAGGCTGGCAGTTCAAACCCAGTGTGGGCCAGCTAAACAACAATGAAAAAATGTTTACTGAGTCCCTACTCTGTTAGCCACCAGGATTAAACTAGTGTCTTACTCACTGGCACTATTGCAAGAAGACAGAGATAATTTCTGCCTTCAGGGAGCTTATATTTTAATGAAATGAACAGTTGCAGAACAACAGAACAGAATAATTGCATATTGTGATAAACATTAACAAGACACTGAACAGAGAACATTGATGGATGGGGGTGAGGAAGACCAATTCTTCTTAATCAGATAAGGCTCTCTGGAGAGGTGATGTTTAAATTAAGACTCCAAGGCTGGATGGAGCCAGCCATAGGAGAAGCTGGAGGAACAGGAGTCTAGTCCAAGCAAACTGCAAATGCAAAGACTTTTTGAGCTAGGAAGGAGTTTGGTTTATTTGTGGAACTTAAGGATCAGAGCTAAGGTATGGAGCACAAGGCCAAGAGCTGCAGCGAGCACTACTGGAGGCACCAGGAGCTGATAGGGACTTCAAGGAGGGTATAGCAAGGTCTACATTGTCTAGAGCTCCCTGGGTAGAGCACTGTAGGGACTAATTTGGCAGCCTTTGTGCTGTGGCCTAGGCTGGATTGCTGGCTGTGGGAAATGAAGCTAAAGGGACAGAATCCATCCATCTTTTGGAGGTAGAAGAAAGTGGCCTTGATGATAGCTCAGCTCAAAGTGTGGGGAGAGGAAGGAAGAACGCAGGGTGGGACAAGAGGCCCAGTTTATAAAGCATGGATGCAGAGTCAGAGTTTTCATTGGTCTATGAAGCTTCTGGAGCATTCCAAGCAAGGAGCTGAATGGAGTTCAGTGGAGAGGTCTCAACTTGAACTATATAGTTGGACCATTCAGTTTTGTCTTCTGCCATGTGAAAATATAGCATTAGTCCCCTCTGAAGGACAGAGCAACAAAATACCACAAGATACCTGAAAGAGAGACCAGGCCCTCACCAGACACCAAATCTGTCAGAGCCTTGATCCTAGACTTCTACCTTCAGAATTATAAGAAATAAATTTTTGCTCTCTATAAATTAAAAAACAAAAAGGCAAACTTGGGAGTCATTGACCCATTTTGAGGTAGATTTGGAAAGGAGTATTATAATCACGAACTGAAGTTGCCCACTATGGGCTGGGTGTGTTGGTGGCTCATGTCTAGCACTTTAGGAGGAGTTCAAGACCAGGCTGGGCAACATGAAGAGACCCTGTCTCTACAAACCCCACAAAACTTAGCCAGGCATATGCCTGTAGTCCCAGCTACTCAGGAAGCTGAGGCAGGAGGCTCACTTGAACCCAGGAGTTCAAGACTACAGTGATCTATGATGATACCACTACACTTTAGCCTGAGTGACAAAGCAAGACCCTGTCTCCAAAAAAAAAAAAAAAAAAATTTGCCCATTTTAAAACCTAGCTTTTGATTGCGCATGGCGACTCATGCCTGTAATCCTAGCACTCTGGAAGGCCAAGGAAGGTGGATCCCTTAAGCTTAGGAGTTCCAGACCAGCCTAAGTGACACTGCATCTCTACTAAAAATAGAAAAACTTTAGCCAGGCACAATGGCTCATGCCTGTAAGCCTAGCACTCTGGGAGACTGAGGCAGGTGGATCACCTGAGCTTAGAAGTTTAAAGCCAGGCTTGGCGCTTGTGGCTCAAGTGGCTAAGGCACTAGCCACATACACCTAAGGTGGTGGGTTCAAATCCAGCCCGGGCCCACCAAAACAACAACAATGGCTGCAACCAAAAAATAGCCAGGGGTTGTGGTGGGCGCCTGTGGTCCCAGCTACTTGGGAGGCAGAGGCAGGAGAATCACTTGAGGTAGGAGTTGGAGGTTGGTGTGAGCTGTGATGCCACAGCTCTCTACCCAGGGGGACAGCTTGAGTTTCTGTCTCAAAAAAAAAAAGAAGTTCAAAACCAGCTTGAGCAGGAGCAAGACCCCATCTCTACTAAAAATAGAAACAGTAGAAACAGTAGCTAGGCATTGTAGCAGGTGCATGTAGTCCCAGCTACTCAGGAGGCTCACGCACTCTACCAAGGGTAACATAGTGAGACACTGTCTCAAAAAAAAAAAAAAAAATAATAGAAAAACTTAGGCATTGTGCCATAGTCCCAGTGAAAGCACATGTAGTGATAATAAGATGGAGCCAGTCAGGCCAGGGCCTACATGACATAGCTGTTCTGGTTGGTTTAGGTCCAACCTGACCTTCACCTCAGGTCTCCCAGTCTAGTTGTTTTATAAATTAAGCTTTAACCTAAGACTGTATATCCTGAGTAGTTTAGGACAATTGGTTTAGATTAACTTTTGAACTGGAATGTTGTTTTGGGTCATGGATTATGCCATGAGTTTTGCTGATTATTGTTTAAGATTAAAATTAACATGATTTTTACTCTGAACTTTCACATATTAAAATTGATCTTAGAAATGGAAAAACAGAGTCCTGAAGAGGCTACTCTCTGTTTTCCAGAACTGCTAGCCTTCTGACATATAAACTTCACCGGGCCCTGTTTTGCATATTGGCTAACTGTGACAGGTGGCCAGAACCTCTTCGTCCAGTAATATCAGCTACTTGGGAGGCTGAGGCAGGCGGATCACTTGAACTAGGAGTCTGAGGTTGTTGTGACCTGTGTTGATGCCATGGCATTCTAGCCTGGTCAAGAGAGTGAGACTCCGTCTCAAAAAAAATTTTTCTAGCTTTTCTTTTCCCAAGGGCTTTAAGTTTAATTTTTACAAATCTTTGTTATTCCATTTTAAATGTAGTAATTTTTCATATAAAGATAAAAGAACAATCACTATCACTTGTTCTTTATTACTGTTGAATTAATTCTTAAGTTTAGTAGATTTAATCCTCCTCAACATTTAATAGACTTACTACCTTAACCAAATTTTCTTAGACATTTCAAACTACAATTATGAATTTAATATGCCTTATTTTTTCAAACACTTTAAATGTCCAACAAGACAAACCTACAAGTCTAGAAAGCAAAATATTTCTAAGCACTTAAGCAACTGTTGTAAATTAATTATCTAAATTTATAAATGTAGCAAATCAGATTGTCTTGGCTATTTTAAGAACCTTAAATCTGGGTGGCACCCGTAGCTCAGTGAGTAGGGCAGCAGCCACATATCCCCTGGCTGGCAGGTTCGAACCCAGCCTGGGCCAGCTAAACAACAATGACAAGTGCAACAAAAAAATAGCTGGGCATTGTGGTGGGCGCCTGTAGTCCCAGCTACTTGGGAGGCTAAGGCAAGAGAATGGCTTAAGCTCAAGAGTTTGAGGTTGCTGTGAGCTGTGATGCTACAGCACTCTACCAAGGTGACATAGTGAAACTCTGTCTCAAAAACAAAAACAAAAAAACCCTTAAATCTTCTACAAAGCAGAACAAGGATCACAGAAGCAACTGTGCTGTGTTCACGTCTTTGTTATATTTCCTTTCTGAAGTTACCGGTTTACTCCGCCAACAAAGAGTTCAGTATTTTCTCCCAAATATTGCTAGTGGCAACCAATCTATTTCACTTTCAAATCTGTTGTTTGCCCACTGAGTTTTCAGATATTTACTGACACGGGACATTGGTATATAATGGTTGTGAGGACACATGATAGATATATCTCAGGATGGATATGGAGAGAAGGGAGGTTTGTTCAGCACTGAGCCCTGAAGGCCAATACCTAGACGTGGGCTACTGCCTATGGAGGTGGAAGAAGAAAAAGAATGTATAGGAGGAAGGGGCAGAGCAAGATGGCCCAATAGAAACCTCCAAGAGTTGTCCCACTGCAGGAACACCAAATTCAACAACCGTCCATGCAAGAAAGCACCAGGACCAGTGGCTCACACCTATAGCCCTAGCATTTGGGAGGCTGAGGTGGGTGTATCCCTTAAGCTCAGTTTGAAAGTAGCCTGAGCAAGAGTGAGACCCTGCCTTTACTAAAAATAGAAAAACTAGCTGGGCCATGTGGTGGGTGCCTATAGTTGCTACTTGGGAGGCTGAGGCAAGGGGGGAATCACTTGAACCCAAGAGTTTGAAGTTGCTATGTGCTATGATGCCATGGCATTCTACCCAGGGTGACAATGTGAGACTGTCTCAAAAAAAAAAAAAAGGACCTTCAAACGAACCAAAAATCAGCTCAGTAAATCTCTGCTGAATGAAACATTAAAAAAGAAATAGCATGTAACTCCTTGTTGGTCTCTTAATTTGGGGGGAGGGTAGTTTTTACAAGTAAACCTAGCAAATTCTGCCCCCTCCCGGGTCTAATACCCACTAATCAACATGTGTGCTTGGACTTGTTGCTCAGCCTTGGTCAACTCAGATCCCATATGCTTGAATAAGAATTGGATTCCCAGGCCTCCTTCTAACATCCCATGAATCTAAGTCAGGAAGCATTGTAAGCAAAAGAATGAATATAAGAAGATACACATATTTGGAAGAAAATGAGTTGGGCAATTAGACTAGAAGAGATAACTGCTTCCAATGAAGATCTATTACATGCTTTAACCTTTGAAGGAGGGTGTCTTAATGTTTAGGGTACATAAGGACTCATTTTTAGATTAAAATGTAGATTTCTGGCTCGGCGCCTATAGCTCAACCGGCTAAGGCACCAGCCACGTACACCTAAGGTGGCGGGTTCGAATCCCCAGCCTGGACCCGCCAAACAACAATGACAGCTGCAACCAAAAAATAGCCGGGCGTTGTGGCGGGCGCCTGTGGTCCCAGCTACTTGGGAGGCAGAGGCAGGAGACTCGCTTGA
>CAUYTI010149881.1:0-11319 GCA_963575145.1 Galago senegalensis | reverse complement strand
GTGCTATACAGCAGTGCTTTTCAAATTTTAACGTGTGTGTAAATCACCTGAGGATCTAGTTAAACTATAGATTTGGATCCAATCTGACATAGTGGGACCTGAGATGGCAATTCTAACAAGTTCCCAGTTGCTGCTGGTCCTGGGACCACACTTAGAGTAGTAAGGATGAGCTCAGGGCAAAAGGAGGTGGGAGAGGGAGATTTCAGGGGGCTGGAAAGATCCTGGAACAGTGGGCTGGGTCTGGGACAATAACGAGGCTTGGATAGGTAAAGGGGAGGGGGAGAGAAAGGCCCACCCCAGAATCATCCTGCTCTTGGCTCTCAGGGGCCTGAGAGCAAGGGGGTGGTTTCAGGGGCCCATATGTGTGTCCCCAAACTGCCTTGACCCCCCCTTAACAAACAGCTGTGCGAACCATGAGCTCCACCTGTGAATTCCACATGAGAAATGTCCAATCCTGATGTGCCAGGAAATATTTTGCAAATTCAGAAATCACAGCCAAAGGGAAGTGCTGTGAGGTCTACAACTCGATGTAGTGGTTCAGTGGGAAGGATCATTCCCCAAGTGGTTCCTCCTGAGGAGAGTGTTTCTGCTGACTCAAGGACTTTGGCAGTCTATAAAGCTTAGCAATGGAAAGTAAGGAAATGCTCAAGGAGGAAGAGTTCTTGGATATCACCCAAGAAGAAGCAGCTTTTGAACAAAGTTCAATGGAGGCCTTCGAAATCAATGGTAAAGTATTATTCCCCCAAATAATAGAATTGCCCAGGAATGTATGTTTCTGTTGGTGGTATATGAGAATAGAAAACTTGGTAGAAAGTCTATTGCTGCTTTTTACACCTAACCCTTACTACTTTGTGCCCAGAACGCTTCAATTTGGAATTTCTAGAATGTTAAAAATAGATACTGTATTGTTAGGTTATCATTAGCTCCACAATTCCTATAAATAATATTTAAATATTTTCCCTTGGATAAATGCCAATGTTTATTAAATGCTCCCCCTTTTAAAATATAAGTGTCTTATTCTGACACACAGGCTGTGTGATGAAAGGACAATATAAAACAGAGGCATTGAAAAAGTGCTATAAAACTGAAACCAAGCGCCACATACTTTTCTAATGCAACTTTTAAAAAATTCTTTAAGGGAATTCTATTGTAACTGATGTGCTGAACAGGAAACACTTTCTTCATTTCATATTGGTTAGGATGTTTTTGGTTTGTCTTAGATTAAACTCAGGTTTTTAAAATTCAGTCAACTCTGTCCTCTTTATTTTTGCACTCAGTGTTACACAAGTGATGCATTTTAAAAATCTTCTAGAATCTGTAGGAAAGTCATGGGTATATTTGTCTTCCATGGGCAATCTTTGTTTTTGTTTCTGATACAGGGTCTCTCTCTGTCACTCTGCCTAGAGTGCAGTAGCATCATCATAGCTCACAGCACCCTCAAACTCTTGGGCTCAAGTGATACTATTGCCTCAAACTCCCAAGTACTTGGTACTACAGACACCCATCACTGCACCCACCTAATGTCATCTATTTTCTTTTTTTTTTTATATAGAAAGAGGGTCTGACTCTTGCTCAGGCTGGTCTTGAACTCCTGAGCTCTAATGATCCTCCCATGCTAGGATTACAGGAGTGAGCCACCACTCCAGGCCTTCGACAGGCAATCTTTTATTCCTTACTTTAGAACATTCTCTTGGAATCATCTTACAAGATGAGTCATCATTCCCATCCCTATATTTTTCTGGAAGTTGTCTATGCGGGAACAATGGTATCTCTGACTCTGCACTGAGTGTCCCTCTCCTCCAGCACCTGTTCATGCAGGTCCCTAGCTGGAACGTATGGGGGTACAAAGAAGTGTTGGGGCTCTGCCTCTAGGAATTTACAGTGTAGTTAGAGAGGGGCACAAACATTTGCCTGGCTCCAGCCTTCCCTGCACGTTTCTGCTGTGGCTGGTCTCTCAAGGGGGACTTCTATTACCTCTATTACCCTGGGAGCAAGCTCCTGTTAGTCGGTGGAACGTAATCTGTCTGGAACTCTTACCTCAATTTCTCTGTGGGTTCAGGCTTCACATCGTCCTTCATGACATTTTTACCCCACTAATTTCAGTTTTGATAGAGGTGACTCAAACAAAACACAACTAGAGGAGTTAAGGGTTTGGATGTTCTTTGTTTCAAAATTAACATTAACCCTTGGCTCTCAGTGGTGAGCCTAACTATTCCATGTTTTTGCTATAAGGTAATCTAAAGAGACTTTTAACAGACCTTAATCCTGAAATCCATCCGTGTTCTGTCTTGCTGATGTCATTGCCATCTCATCATGTAGGCGTTCTGACTTTGTTCTTCACTATGCCAGGATTTCTCAGCATCTTTAAACATCTGGCTTTACTGTAGAGGACTGTTTGGCATGCTGATTTTTTTTTTTTAATAGATTCACAGAAAAGTTGCAAAAAAAAATGTACAGGAAGGCCTTTTTGACCTTTACCCACTTGCCCCAGAGGTAACATTTTACATAGTTAGTACAATGCCACAGCCAGGAAGCTGACCTTGGCGCTTACTTTTGATTTCCACCCACTCATTTATGGCTATATTCCTTGCTAAATAGCACCACACACCTTTCACTTGTCTGCCCAGCTATTGCCAAACAACCACTAAGAAGTTCCCTATGCCTATATTGTGCTCTTTCAGGAATGTTACACAGTGGAATTGCACAGTATGGAACTTTTTTTCACATTGTATAATTCCCTTGAGACCCATCCAAGTTATGTTTATCTGCAGTTGATTTTTCTTACTGTTGAATAGCATTTCATGATAAGAATATGCCACAGACTGTTTTTGTCCATTCACCCATTGAAGGATATTTGTGTTGTTTTCTTTTCTTTTTTTAAACTATAAGCACAAAACATCTAATTTAATTCTTTTCTTATATTTTTTGAAGAAGATACTCCATCTGTAAAATTCAAGTTCGGCTGACCCTTTTTGCTTAATATTTTGGACACTTCCATTTTCTTCTTTTCGTAGCGCCTTTGAGCTTCTTCTCTCTCCTGTTTTCTCCTCTCAAATTCTTGTTTCTTAGCAGCACGCCTAGCTTGTCTGTGTTCATATTCTTGTGCTTTTTGATTTGATGTTTTCTTTTTCTTTAGATTAGAGGACTTTACTGTTTTACTAGATTGTTTTTCTGGCTGAGTCTGGTCAAAACTACAGTGATCTTGAGACAAAGCCTGGTCAATGCTACACTGTTCTTCAGGCAAAGGCTGGTCAACTTGTTTTTCTGACAAAGGCTGGTTGACTTTTCTTTGTTGCTTCTTGAGTCTTTCCTCTTTGGCTAAATAAAGATGTTTCAGATGATCTGGGTATCAATCTTTGAATTGGGATTCCTGTGATATTTCAGTCTTCTTTTGTCTCCATAACAATTTCTTGTAATTTTGCTGAATCTTCAATTTTCTTCGAAAAGCAAAGCCTTGTCCCTCGCGAATGCTGCCCACGAAGGCTTGCAAATAGTTGGGTTGCCATATTCTCTGTTTTACATTCTTATTCCTGAATCCTACCAAAGAATCCTTTTTGCCACATGTCCCCAAACCCCCTTTCCGCCGCCACTGAGCAGGTCTAACAGGCGCTATTGCCACAAACCAATTCCCTTTGTGTTGTTTTCAGTTTGGGGGTAATTACACATAAAGCTGCTATGATCATTTTAGTAAAAGTTTTTGTGTAAATTTTCGTTTCTCTGGGATAAATGCCTAAAGTACAGTTGCTAGATTCTAAGTGTGTGTTTGGTTTTACAAGAAGCAGCTGATGAATTTCCTAGCAAGACTGTACCATTTTACATTTCTGTCAGCAACATGTAACCAACCCAGTTTCTCCACGCCTTGCCAGCATTTGGCATTATCATTATTTGTACTTTTAGCCATTCCCATAGATGTGTAGTGATCGCTAACTGTAGACTTGATTTGCATTTTCCTAATGACTAATAATGTTGAATACCTTTCCCTGTGATTATTTGCCATTTGTATGCCCTCTTCAGTGAAAGTTCTTAACTTTTACCTATGGATTAATTGGATTATTTGGTTTTTCACTTTTTTTTTTTTTTTGGAAACAAGACTCTCACTCTGTCACCTGGGTAGAGTGCTGTGACATCATGGCTCACAGCAACTCTTGGGCTCAAGTGATCCTCTTGCCTCAGCCTTCCAAGTAACTGGGACTATAGTTACTCACCCCAGAGCCCAGTTAGTTTTTAGTAGAGGCAGAGTCTTGCTCCTGCTCAGGCTGGTCTCAAACTCCTGAGTTCACATGATCCCTTTGCTTCGGCCTCCCACAGTGCTAGGATTACAGCCATGAGCCACTGCACCAAGCCAAGAGTTCTATATATATTCTAGATACAAGCCCTTTATCAGACACATAGTTTGCAAATATTTTCTCCTAGTCTATAAATTTTGTCTTTATACTGATAACAGGGATTTTTGCAAAGCAAAATTTTTTAATTCTTATGAGGTCCAACTTAATTTTTCCTTTCAAAGATTATGCTTTGGTGTTAAGTCTATGAACTCTTCACTTAGCCCTAAGTACTGAAAACTTTCTATGTCTTATTATAAAATTTTTTATAGCTTTACATTTTCCTACTAAGTCCATGATCCATTTTAAATTTATTTTTGTGTAAGGCATAAGATACAGGCCAGTGTTTCTGTTTCGTTCGTTGCCCCCTTGCTCACATACTATTTGTTGAAAGGGATAGTCTTAATTTCAGCAATCAGTTGTTGGGCAAAATAGTGTGGATCTATTTTCTGTGTTCTTTTCTTTTTATTTCAAAATATTAGGGGTGTACAAATGTTTTAGATTACATGGAACCTTTTTGTAATGCTTGAGTCACAGCTATTGGTGTACCTGTCACCCAAATAGTGTTCATAGTACCTATTAAGTTGGTTTATTTCCCTCTCCTCCCTTTCCACCCCTCCCCCCATTGATTTCCACTGAGTTGTACTTTTCTCTGTGCACATGTGTGCTCATCACTTAGTTCCAATTTAATATTGAATACATGTGGTGTTTGTCCATTCTTGAGCTACTTCACTCAGGACAATGGTCTGCAAAAGGTATTAGTTCATCTTTTTTATGGCTGTATAGTACTCCACACTGTAGATATACCACATTTTATTAATCTACTCATGAATTGATGGACACTTGAGTTGATTCCACATCTTTGCAACTGTGAATTGTGCTGCAATAAACATTCCAGTGCAGGTGTCTCTTTGATAAAAAAACTTCTTTTCCTTTGGATTGATAGTCAGTAGTGGGGTTGATGGATTGAATTGTAGTTCTACTTTTAGTTCTTAAATGACTCCCCATCTTGTTTTCCATAAAGGTTGTACTAGTTTGCAATCTCACCAACACTTTATGTGTCCCTTTCTCTGTGGGTCCATGCCAGCATCTATTGCTTTTAGACATTTTAATAAAAGCCATTGTAACCAGGGTAAGATGATATCTCATTGTGGTTTTAATTTGCATTTCCCTGATGATTAGTGATATTGAGTATTTTTTATTTTTATTAGCCAATTTTCTTTCTTTCTTTTTCTTTTTTTTTTTTAGACAGAGTCTCAAGCTGTCACCCTGAGTAGAGTGTCATATCATCATAGCTCACAGCACCTCCAACTCTTGGGCTCAAGCGATCCTCTTGCCTCAGTTTTTTCTATTTTTAGTAGAGACAGGGTTTTGCTTTTGCTCAGGTTGGTCTCAAACTTGTGAGCTCAAGTAATCCACCTGCCTCAGCCACCCAGAATGTTAGGATGACAGGCATGAGCCACCAGGCCTGATCTTGTCTTTCTTCTTTTGAGAAGCTTCTGTTCATATCTTTTGCCCACTTTTTAATAGGTATTTCTGTGTTCTTTATTCTGTTCCATTGATCTTTGTGACTATCTCTTTGCCAATACCACATGTCTTGATTACGTAGCTATACTATAACCTTTAATATTTTATTCTTCTTGTCAAGATCATTTTAGCTACTTCAGGGCCTTTGCCTTTCCATATAAATTTTGTATCAGCTCGTCCATACCACCAAAACTCATTTCTTGGATTTGGTAAGAATTGTATTATATCTGTAGATAAATGTAGAGAGAATTGACTTCTTTACTATAGTCAGGCTTATAGTCCTTGAATATGTAGGTCACAATGAAAGTTTTGAGAAAGGCTGTGTGATGGTCCATTATTTCACTTCCAAGAAACACAGTCAACAGCCTTATGTCTGAATCATCATGCAAGTTTCACCTGATTGGTGTTTGTGGGAGGGCTTTTTTGCTTCCGTCTGCATTGATTTTACGTTTCTTGATTTTTATGTATCTCAAAACTTTCATAATGACCCACATACAGTATGCCTGTCCATTTATTTGGGTTTTTTCTTTTCTTTTTTTTTTTTGAGACCGAGCCTCAAGCTGACCCCCTGGGTAGAGTGCCGTGGCATCACAGCTCACAGCAACCTCCAACTCCTGGACTCAAGCGAGTCACCTGCCTCAGCCTCCCAAGTAGCTGGGACCACAGGCACCCACCACAACGCCCGGCTATTTTTTGGTTGCAGCTGTCATTGTTGTTTTTTGGGGGTCTGGGCTGGATTCGAACCCACCACCTTAGGTGTACGTGGCTGGCGCCTTAGCCACTTGAGCCACAGGTGCCGAGCCGGGTTTTTTATTTTCTTAAATCAAAGTTTTGCAGTTTTCATCATATAAATCTTGTTCATATTTTGTCAGATTTATATCAAAATATTTCATTTTTTTAGGAGTGACTGACAATACTACTGTTTTTAATTTTGGCTTCTGCTTGTTTGTTGTTAGTGTATAGAAATGTGAGTGACTTTTATGTGTTGATCTTGTATCCTGTAACTTTGGTGAACTCTCTTATTAGTTTGAGGAGTTTTTTGGTAGATTCTTTGGGATTTTCTATGTAGATTGTGATGTCCTTTGCAAATAAGAACACTTTTATTTCTTCCTTTCCAATACGTATGCCTGTTTTTTTTCCCTTGCTTTATTGCACTAGCTAGAATTTTCCAGTATTGTGTTGACTAAGAAGGCAAAAGCAGACATCTTGTCTCATTTCCAATCTTAAGGGAAAAGCGTTCATCATCTTTCATCATCAAGTAGCTTTTGATATTTTGTAGACATTTTTTTCTTAAATTGAGAAAGTTCTTTACTTCTAGTTCACGGAGAGTTTCTACTCTGAGTTTATTATTTATTATGAGTTATGATTATGAATTATAATTATGAAGAGTTTTAATATGAATTGGATTTTTCTAAATGCTTTTCATGCATCCAATTATATAATTTTTCTTCTTTAGCTCGTTGATTTGGTAGATCATATTGATTAATATTCAAATAACAAATCATCTCTGCATACATGGAATAAATCCCACATGGTCATGGCATAAAATTCTTTTCATTATGTTGCTTGATATGATTTACCCATTTTTGTTGATGATGACCTTTTTGTCAAAGTTCATGAGAGATATTGGTCTTTAGTTTTTTTCCTTTCTTCCTTCCTTTCTATTTTCTTTTTATTTCTTCCCAAAGTATAGTTTTTCTTCAGTCCTCAAGGACTGGTGGAAGTCCTGGCACAGCATCTGCTGGTCTAAATTTGGGGTGGGGTGTTCAGTCCAGCTTCCAGAGAATGGTTCCTGACAACCTTGCTACCTTGCTGTGAATAGCACAACTCAGAGAAATGTAACTTCACATAGAGCTTGGGAAGCACATATGCATTGAAGACATTCACTTCAGAATTACACCTGATGTGCTGACCTCAAGGGAACCACCCAACCCGGCACCCCCAGAGGTTGGGGGGTTTTAAGGTTGGGTCAAAGTACCCTACTGTACACCTATATTGCTCCTGTCTCTGTCTCCCTCTTTCTGTGCCTCTCTTCTTTTTGTTAATATTCCCTTTTACCCAACCCCCTCTCTCTTTTTTCTTACCTTTTTTTTTCTTTCCTTTTTCTCTTCCTGCTCTTCAATCTTCTTATCCTTCTGGTTCTGTACCAAAAGGACTCATCAAAACCCTAGTCCAGAGGCACAGTAACTTAAAGAGCAAGAGGAAATGAAAGGAAAATTAGGGCAAGGAAGCAGATAAATCACTCATGAGGAAGAACCAGCAGAAAAAATCCTGGCAACATGAAAAACTAGTCCAGAGCAACCACCACAAGGGACCATGAGATAGCTACTGCAGAGTATTCCACCTATAAAGAAATGTTAGAAATGATAGAAAGGGAATTTAGAATACAGATGATGAAAACAATGAAGGAAAAATGTTAAAATTACAGACAATGAAGGAAACTGCTGATAAAGTGGGAAATAACCAAAAGGAAATCCAAAAACAGAATCAAATAAGAGATGAACGATATGAAGAATATAGAAAGGATATAGCAGAGCTGAAGGAACTGAACTGAAGCAGTCAATTAGGGAACTTAAAGATGCAATAGAAAGTATCAAGAACAGATTAGACCATGCAGAAGAAAGAATCTCAGAGGTAGAGGACAAAACTCTTGAGATAACTCAGATAGTTAAAGAGGCAGAAAAGAAGAGAGAGAAAACAGAACGTTCACTGACAGAATTATGGGACTTTATGAAGCATTCAAACATACCAGTTATAGGTATCCCAGAAAGGGAAGAAGAATGCCCCAGGGGACTAGAAGTCATACTTGACAATATTATAAATAAAAATTTCCCAAATATCACAAAGGATTCTGACACATTCCTTTCAGAGGGATATCAGACCCTAGGTCACCTCAACTCTAACCGAGCTTCTCCAAGACACCTTGTGATGAACCTGTCCAAAGTCAAGACAAAAGAAAAGATTCTTCAAGCTGCCAGGAGTAAGCACCAGCCAGTTGACCTACATGGGCAAATCCATCAGGGTGACTGCAGACTTCTCTAATGAAACTTTCCAAGCAAAAAGATAATGGTCATCTACCTTTAATCTACTTAAACAGAACAATTTCCAGCCCAGAACTCTATATCCTCCTAAGCCAAGCTTCAAAATTGATGGAGAAATCAAATCATATAGTGATCTACAAACATTGAGGAAATTTGCCACAACAAAGACCAGATCTACAGGAAATACATCAACCCATTCTACACACTGACCATCACAATGGACCAAGAGTAAAGTAAGAACTCAGAAATTAAAGAACAGAACCTAACTTCCACCATGATGCAAAAGATAAAACTAAGGAATGGACTCTCACAAAATAAGATGAATAGAACACTACCACACTTGTCAATTATCTCAATAAATGTCAATGGCTTGAATTCCCCTCTGAGGAGGCATAGATTGGATGACTAAAACTCCGAGTTAAAGGTTGGAAGACAATTTTTCAGGCAAACAGAATTCAGAAGAAAAGAGGAGTTGCAATCTTATTTTCAAATACATATGGATTTAAAGCAACTAAAGTCAAAAAAGACAAAGATGGTCACCTTATATTGGTCAAGGGAAAAATACAGCAAGAAGACATTTCAATTCTAAATATTTATGCACTCAATTTAAATGCTCCCAGATTCTTGAAACAGACATTACTCAGTCTAAGCAATATGATATCCTATAATACCATAATAACAAGGGACTTTAGTACTACTCATATAAAGCTGGACAGATCCTCTAAACAGAAATTAAACAAAGATATAAGGAATTTAAATGAGACCCTAAAGCGACTGTGCTTGACAAATGCATATAGAGCACTCCATCCCAAAGATAAATAATATACTTTCTTCTCATCACCACATGGAACATTCTCCAAAATTTATCATATCCTAGGACACAAAACAAATCTCAACAGAATCAAAAGAATTGAAATATTACTGTGTATCTTCTCAGACCATAAGACACTAAAGGTGGAACTCAACTCCAACAAAAAAGTTCAACCCTACACAAAGGCATAAAAATTAAACAAACTTCTGTTGAATGACAGTTGGGTGCAGGAAGAAATAAAAAAGGAAATCATTAATTTCCTTGAGCACAACAGCAATAAAGACACAAGCTACAAAAACCTGTGGAATACTGTAAAAGAAGTTTTTAGAGGAAAATTTATCACTTTAGATGCCAAAAATCAAAAAAAAAAAAAAGAAAGAGAGCACATCAACAAACTCACAAGCCATCTTATGGAATTGGAAAATGAAGAACAATCTAAGCCTAAACCCAGCAGAAGAAAAAAAAATATCCAACATTAAATCAGAGATCAATGAAATTGAAAACAAAAGAATCATTCAGAAAATTAATGAAACAAGGAATTGGTTTTTTGAAAAAATAAATAAAATAGATAAACTTTTGGCTAGACTAGAAGTAGAAAAGTAAAATCTCTAGTAACCTCAATAAGAAATGATAAAGGGGAAATAACAACTGATGCCACAAGAGATCATCTCTGAATACTACCAGAAACTCTATGCTCTGAAATTTGACAATGTGAAGGAAATGGATCAAAATTTGGAATCACATCCTCTCCCTAGACTTAGCCAAGAGGAAATAGAGCTCTTGAACAGGCCAATTTCAAGCAAGAAACAATAAAATAAATCTTCCAACCAAAAAATGCTCTTGTCTGGATGGCTTCACACCAAATTCTATCAAACCTTCAAGGGAGAGTTTATTCCCGTACTCCAGAAATTATTCCAAAAAATTGAGGAGGAAGGAATCTTCCTCAACACATTCTATGAAGCAAACACTACCCTGATACCAAAACCAGGAAAAGACCCAACTAAAAAGGAGAATTTCAGACCAATTTCACTAATGAATATAGATGCAAAAATTCTCAACAAAATCTTAGCCAATAGATTACAGCTTATCATCAAAAAAATTATACATCATGATCAAGTGGGTTTCATCGCAGAGATACAAGGTTGGTTGTATATTCTATGCAAGTCTATAAATGTTATTTACCATATCAACAGAAGTAAAATCAAAGACTATGTGATCCTCTCAACTGATGCAGAAAAAGCATTTGATAAAATCCAGCATCATATTCTAATTAGAACACTGAAGAGTATAGGCATAAGTGTCACATTTCTTAAACTGATCAAAGCCATCTATGACAAAGCCATAGATAATACTTTACTGAATGTAGTAAAACTGAAAGCTTTTCTTCTCTGATCTGGAACCAGACAAGGTTTTCCTCTGTCACCATTACTATTCAACATAATTGTAGGAGATAAGCTCCCCTTGCTCAAGACATGGTAGTTCGCCTCAATGTGCTCCTTCAGGAGATTGGTTCTGAGAAGCATCTCTTTGAAGATCGAGCTTCTGTACCTGCCTATAGATATGCAGGAATATGCAGAGTGACTTTCTTCCTAGGGAGTGTGGAGAATCAGCCGAGGTT
>CAUYTI010149878.1:0-39642 GCA_963575145.1 Galago senegalensis | reverse complement strand
GGAGACTCACTTGAGCCCAGGAGTTGGAGGTTGCTGTGAGCTATGCCATGGCACTCTACCCAGGGGGACAGCTTGAGGCACTGTCTAAAAAAAAAAGACCTACCAGGGCTAAGAGTACAGCCAGTTTTGCCCCAGGGTTAGGCCATGTGCCATCATATGGTCTACAAAAACTTCAACCCTTACAGCATTCCACAAAACACCATGCCGCTCATTAGTGGCTTCATCATTTGATTAGATTAAAAAAAAAAAAAAAGAAAGAAAGTAGTACTACTTGAACACCTCAATATGATCTATGCAACTTGGAGAGAGACTGGCAGACCACAGGCTGCAGCCTGAATATTTTCTGAGTAAAATTGTATTAGAACTGAGCAATGATCATTGTTTACATATTATCAATGACTATTGTTGCATTTCAAAAGTAAAGTGTTTTTGGCAAACATTATTATGTATAACAGTTTCTAAAATATTGATTATATTGTTCTTCATACAGAAAATGTGTCTTACCCCTTGAAATAGAGGCTAAAATATAAATACCAAAGAACTTCAGGGTGCTGTTGCCTGTGTAAAGTTGTTGGGGTGTCAGTGGACCGAAATATACCAAGATACTACCCTAAGGTAAAGAAAAGTTGTTGTACCTCACAGCATATAATATGTGGGAAAAGCTTTTGGACTTCAGCCTTCACAAAATCACTCAAAAGACTACTTTTGATTTCAATTGGGAATGAGAGCAAAAGAAAGCTCTATAGCAAATTCAGGCTGCAAGGCAAGCTTCTCTCCTGATTAAACCTTATTATCCAACCTATGAGATTATATCTGGAAACATCCATGCAAATGGGGATGTTGTATAGAAGATCAGTCAAACTTTTAAACAAAAGAATATGTCTGGAAACCAGGGAATTCTCTGAGTGCCCCTCTTTGTACTTCTCAATAGCAAACACAGATTAATAGAAAACTACTGCATCCACAAAGGGAAGAAATTTTGAGAAAGTAGGTCTCAAAAATAAAGATTTGTGTAATACTACAAAGTAAAAAAAAAATTCAAAAAACCCTGAAAATGTAAATATGGGATAAATGGCAGGAGAAAGAAGTCATATATCAAGTAGAATATCGCGATGGCAACCTTGAGTCACTTTTCATCTTTGCTCTTTCCCAGCATGCGTGTGTGTATGAAATGACGTTCTTCCCTGTGTTTCTCCTCCATTTGTATTTGATATACAATTTGTTAGAAGTTACCTTCACAATTTAGTCTTCTTATTTACCCCTTAATTTCTGTTGAAGAACTAATGAACATTATGTATATTTAGTGGTACTTTGATTAAAGTTGAGGAGCAATGAACAGAGGTGGAAATAGACGTAACTACTGAGGCTGTTTGTCTTCCCATTTTGCAGAGATGGTGAAACTATAGACACTTAAAAGAGGATCAGGCGACACTTAGACGATATGAAGAATGATGTACATGGCAGTTAGGGAGCCAAAAGTGTGGACCATGTGACTTATTGATTTAGAGGCTCTTTGCTACAAGGCCATCATTTCACCATAACATTGAAGCTGGATCCTTATTTTTTTTTTCTTAGTTAGAAAATATAGAGAGCTGAAATGCCCTCGCTCCCTTTTGGAGTGAAATGTAACACAAGTGCTTCTATCCCTGCTGTGCTAAAATCTGACTCTATAAATGATGTCTTAATTGCCATGTCAAAAACCTCACTTTCATCAACCTGATTGCTTTTTTGTTATCAAACATCCACCAGCAGAGGTAGGTGATAATCCCTGATGAAATTCTGAGGACTTTCTACCAAATGTTTCTTGGGACTGTGTAGGAAGATTTACAATACTTTATCCTTCTGCAGTCAAGGAAAAAGTATCGTCTCCTCAACCCTCACTGCTAACAAAGGAAGTGCCCAGACCTTGTTTAACTCGGGTGCTGGAGATAGCTAGTGCATCGCTCAGCCACTCTACTTGTTTTTTTATATTGGCTAAACTCACAAATAAGCATTCATGAATGGGGTCCAAAGCCACACGCTACACTGGAAAAATCGAGAGCTGTGAAATCGAACTTTGGGGCCATGCAACTCTAATGATCCTCTGAGGTATGTTATTGATTGGAGCTCTTGGCAAAGGGAAGCATACTCTACCTAAGGTGGCTCCTTGAGGTTTCAGACTTGTCGCTCGCTACTCTAGCAGGGTTACCAGGTAAATTGTGTTTTATAAACTCCTACTAGCTTGCTACTGTGCTCTTGTAAAAAACAAGTATCTAGACCCCTTGTGATCTTGTGATCATTTAATGATATTTTGGGATGAGTCAACTCAGGCTGTATGGCTTACAAGGTGGAAAGATCTCAACAAACCTCACTTGGGAACCATCAATTGTATAAATCAGAATTCAAAAGCCTAGATCCCAATTGCATCAAAGCTTGGTATGAAAAAGTGGCAGCTAACTCTTTGAGGAATTGCTAATCCTCATTCTGCTGTCTGGAGAAAATTTGCTGGCTAAGTGGGGGTTCATTGGTATCCATGAGCTGTGGACAATTTTCAACCTCAGTGCTATTCATATAAAACTGAATACAGACATGTATTTTTTTTCTGATCCGCTTTATTCTGCCCCTTATACCCACTAACAGGAATCCCACGCTGGCCTATGTTTTCAAAATTATTTCATATTTTGTCACCTGGATTGTCTTCTTGGACAAAAAGGATTGAGGATCAGAAGGATAATAATCAGTGGTTGAATATTTTGGTCATGGAGTTCCCCTACTCTGGGCCAAAGAGGTGAATAGTAGTCCCCATAAGTTGTACATGAATACCCTTATTTCTCTTCCACCTAACTCAAACAAAAGTTTTGTGTATGGAAACATTATAGAAACAAAAGTAATTTTGTATCTATTGGAAAAGGAAACAGACTTTGTCATTATAGAATATAACAATCTCAGCACCTGTCAGTGTGCATATTAGATTCTGTGAAGTTTGGTGAAAGGTGAAACATCAGGCTCTTGGAACCTTGCTCACTCACAAACAATTACAAGAATGTTAAATGGAATTAACTCCAGATTTTGCTGTCATTTGCTAGAAGTTTCTGACCACAATTATATCACTGGTTTTATTTAACATTAGGTAGTAGTTTTTCAGAAACAAAGAGGGATGGTCCCAGGTCCTGTCCTTGCCACACCACACGCCTTTCAACACCTCAGGATACCATTTCCCTGCCTTGCCTGTAGCCCTTTCTCAGCCTCACCATAGGGTAAGTAAATGCCAGTTATTTGGCTATAGTTATGTCCAAGTTCTGACAATTGGAATAACTTCCCATACGTATTTTCTCTAAAAATATTACATTGAATTGAGAATCCCAGGACCCACCAGCCATCAGGAAATATACATTGGGTGCATTATCATGTTCCACCTCTTAACACACGCAAGTATAGCCTGGAAACCCTGACAATTATAGCCATTATTTTCTTTTTGTGGGCACCACATACTCCTGAAACTGAGCTTCTTGACTAGAGTTAACTCTAAGGATTAACTTACTTCCCTCTAAAACAATGTTGACACACACCTCAATGGAGGTCATAAAAGACTTGAAAATACTTCCAGTAGATCATACAGGTAGGATGATTTCTCCAAAATCAGACTAAACTTTGTTCCTTGGTGAACTCCGGGAAATTATGCTGCTGCTTAGAGGCCAACAGAGATGGTCACTTTAGGTAAATCCTGTATGAGACAAATAGAACAGAATCAGTTTCAATATCTCTTGGTCAGGTTATTAGACTGATCCTGAGTATTTTACACATGCAAAAATTCACTTAAATCCACGGTGATGTAGAAACAAGTGATACAGGGTGGGTGGAGCCCCAGCTAGCACAGTTGAGCTGAAGGGAGGACTTGCCATCTCCAACTGTGAGTGTTGGTGATACAGGACCAGTGGCGCTCCAGCCAGCTCAGCCGAGCGGGGCTGGAGGACCCTCCGCCTCCGCCTTCGTGGTGTTGGTGCAGCGGCAGCCGGCAGAGAAACTAGAGGGCTGGAGCGTAGGTAAGGGCAGGGGGGAGCCTCCCTCCCCCACCGGAGGCTCCAGTAGCAAGGGAACCCAGCAACTGCTGGGGAGACACCAGCACCTTGGCGTCTCTTTCCCTTTAAATTTACGACTAAAAACAGAATCCCCATTTCCTATGCCTAGGTCAATTTCATGTAAGTTTCCTAGGCCTCAATTCCGTGAATGGACTATGTCCATTCATTAGTACATTCATTCATCTTCCCGAGCGGATGGAACTATGTTCATTCATTAGTACGTTCATTCACCTTCCTCCAGCACAAGGAACTATGTCCATTCATTAATATGTTCATTCACCTTCCCCCCAGCAGACGGAACTATATTTATTCATTAACACAATCATTCACCTTCCCCCAGCAGTTGGAACTATGTCCATTCATTAATATGTTCATTCACCTTCCTCCAGCACAAGGAACTATGTCCATTCATTAATACGTTCATTCTCCTTCCCCGCAGTGGACGGAACTATATTCATTCATTTCCTGGCCTCAACCCATGCACCTATATATACACCGCTAAATGGAGAGAAACAGAGAAAATTTTTCTCTCCCCACTAGAGTTTTCTCTCCCTATCAGGAACTTTAGTGTTTTTTTGTATTCTTTTCTGTAAATAAATTCTGTCTTGCCACTGATCTGTGGTCCACGGATTTAATCTTCAAATCACTGAGACCAAGAACCTGAAAGTCGGGTATCATTGGTGCAGCTGCAGCCTGCAGAGGAGCCAGCGAGTTGGAAGGTAGGCAGGGAGGGCCCGCAGGAGGCTTCAGTAGCCAGAGAGACCAGACTTAGTGTCTCCCTCTCCTTGCACTTGCGGCTGAACAGGGAGCCTCCATTTCCCAGGCCTAGTGGATTACATGTACTTTCCTAGGCCTGCCCCTTTTCATGTAGGTTTCCTAGACCGGGGAACAAAGTGGATTATATCCATTCATATGTTGGGCTATATATACCCCTGACAAAAGACCCAGAGTGGAGTTATTTTCTGACTTGAAATTTTCCCCCTGCCAGAGCTCTGGTGTTTTCTCTGTATTCTTTGATGTGACATAAATTATGTTTTAACATGATCCGTGGTCCATGGATTCATTCTTCGAGTCTCTGAGACCAATGACCTACTGACGAAGAAGTTCCAGTATCACAAGAACTGAACATTATCAGAAGACACTTCAGTTTCTTACCTTTCAGCCTGTCTTGTAGACAGGTGCCAATTGTCTTTTGTTCTGAACTACTTTGCTAGCATTTTTATGTATTGAAGAGGCTTGGAGAAAGACAGTGTCACCTTCAGAACAAATGACAGGTTTTCATACTGTCCCTTATAAAAGATTTAGTTTCCTTTTATGCCCAAGTTTCCTCTTCCATAATGTAACAAACTCTGTGTGCCAGTATTCCTCATTCTTCTTGCTGTGCTATTAGTAATAAAGTCATTTATCTTGGACCCGGGAGTCTCACCTCTTCAATCAACATCCAGGATATTGTGGCAAACTAATATGTTGGCTTGCAAGAAGGGTAAAAGTTCAGGCCCTCCACAGTTCTTGACATTCTTATTTATTTTCCGAATCTTGTTGTGTTTCGTGTTCTTCTTTATTTCAACTTAACATATATTTTGTTTCCTTACTCCCCCCCAATCCAATCCATTTAAAGTAAGGATTTTCATCTCTTTGATTTGCTGCTATATTCTTAGTTCCTAGAAAGGGACCTGGCACATAGTAGGTGAGGTATCAATGTGTATTAGATAAATAGGCAAACCCTGTATCCAATAATAAATGATAAATATCTTTCTGAATAATTCTATATATACCTCACAACCAGGACACAATAATTTAAACTACATGCAAATAGACTCACAATGGAAAAAAAAATCAACACTTTAAAAATCTCCAAATGATTAAAACCAAAATAAAATGGTCATAATAAATTTATAGTATAATCACAGCAATGATTTTTAAACACTTAAAACTAAATTTTTCAATGAAGTACTGCATATTAAGACTTTGTCAGATAAAGAAAATTTACATTAGAAGTAAATTAGACTCCTGTTTGTTTTAAAATATATAAATACATGAGTAGAATTTATAATATTGTAAGTAGAAAAGAAAATCAGAAATCTAGTAAAAGAATATGAAAAAATTAAAGACAGTAGCTCTTCCACGAAATTGTAATTACGAAAACAAAGTCTTAAGGGAAATTTTGGGAATTGTTTAGTAGTGTATATGTACCCAAGAGGAAAATCTGTATATTTTGTTTTTTTCTGGGTAAAGTAGCAAGTCCACATGATTAAGAAAAATTTGATACTATACCCTCCACAAGAATACAAATATTTTTACTATACCCTTACCAGGAATATAAATGATGGTTTTCCTAAGATCTGCATTCTTAGTCTATCAATCAAAATTCTTTTTCCTCAACTATTCCTATGAAGGACAAAGGATGATGTGGGTGAAAGCTTGAGTAGGCTGGCATTCCCCTCTGAAATCTCCAGTGGGTTATGATTTATAAAAAAAAAAAAAATCAGTAAAACTCCTACATGTTTTATAACATTTTGAAAATATATATAAATTAAAATGAATAAAAGGAAAAAACCCTGAGAGAAATAAGATTATTTTTAAGTTAAAAAAAACGATGTGGAAGATTTTCCTATCCAATAACAAGAAATCATAATATTATTTATAATTCGACTTCTGTTTTAAGAACATAGCAATCCACATGTATGGAAACTCTCCATTCATAAATACCTTGTAGCAATTGAGTAAGGCAAACATATTTATACTTTACATTGGTTATCGAAAAAAGTTAGAAAGGAAGAGCGATCTAGTCCACAGGGTTAACAAGTTCTGGGACAAGGTGTGTGTTGTGGAAGGTAGAGCACATGTACCTGCTTGTTTGTTTGATTTTTTTGTTGTTATTTTCCTTTTTTTTTTTCTTGAAACAGAGTCTCACGTTGTCACCCTTCGAGTGCTATGACCTTATAGCTGATAGCAATACTGGAATTTCTTCTGCATTAGGTCCTTGGTCTCTGGGACTCAAAGAATGAATTCCCAGATCACAGATCAGTAGTAAGACAGGATTTATTTTATAGAAGAGAATACAGAGAAAGCACCAGAGCCTCTGGCAGTGAGAAAGACTTAAGTCAGAAAATCTCTCTCTGCCTGGGTTCTCTGGGTGCAGTTCCTTTTGCTGGGGTAAGATGAATGATGCATTACTGAATGGATACAGTCCCTTCAGCTCGGGGTAATGTGAATGATCACACTAATGAATGGATACAATCCTTTCTGCTGGGGTAAAATGAATGAATGCATCAATGAATGCATACAGTCCCTTCAGCTGGGGGCAAGGCGAATGATCACATAAATGAATGCATAGAGTCCCTTCTGCTGGGGGCAAGGCGAATGATCACATTAATGAATGGATACAGTCCCTTCTGCTGGGGCAAGGTGAATGATCACATTAATGAATGGATACAGTCCATTCTGCTGGGGCAAGGTGAATGATCGCATTATGGATGCTGTGAATGAATACATGCCATTCATAAAATTGTCTGGGCCTAGGAAACTTACATGAAATTGACCAGGCCAAGGAAATGAGGGGTCCTATGGAGGGATCCTGTACTACCCCTAGGCCTGTGAAATGCTCGCAGGGCAGTAGTGCAGCCAGAGGAGGGCTTTCTAGGTCCAGATATGGTTCTGGGGATGGCAATGGCAGCATTGCAGGCTGGGCCATAGTCTCCCCTAACTAATTGGTGACCTGCGGGCTTCCACCGTGCTCGCCCTTTCTGTGGCAATTGGTTTTCCAGCTCTGCCTCTCCTCATCGGCTGCACCAAGGCGGAGATGCAGAAGGCATGGCAGGTCCTCCCAGGTGGCTAGTGCTGACCAAGCCTGGGTGAACTTGTCCTGAATCAATAAAAACTTCAAACTTTTGAGCTCAAGTGATCCTCTTGCTTCAGTCTCCAAGTAGCTGTGACTACAGACTCCCGCCACAATGCCCAGTTATTACTTTTTCTTTTTTTTCAATTTTTGGCCAGGGCTGGGTTTGAACCAGCCACCTCTGGCATATAGGGCCTGCGCCCTACTCCTTTAAGCCACAGGTGCTGCCCATGCCCAGTTATTTTTAGAGATGGGGTCTCCATTTTGCTTAGGCTGATCTCCACATCCTGAGCTCAAGCAATCCACTTGCCTCGGCCTCCCAGAGTGCTGGGATTACAGGTGTGAGCCACCGCACCAGCCCATGTATCTGCTTTTAATGGTTAAATAAAGGAGAAAATCAGTAGAGCTTCCTGCTGCCATCATAAGAAATGCAAATGTTTTATAAACAAACAAAAAAGGCAGAGTATTTGGAAAGCTACAATTTTAAAGAAAAGGTTACTTGGTGAACAGAAATCATGTTTTCAAAGGAAAACTATGAAACAACAGAACAGTAAATATGTGTGTGAGAGGCAGAGGATGAGAGTCTTGGAAAATCAAGTGTTTATTTTCTACCCACATCCCTAAGAATTACAATCCTGCCTTCATGAAGTTTTTATTTTTCCCCCCACAGGCCTTTCCTTCATGATCCAGAAAATAAAGTGGTTTTGTAAGTTGGCTCTGACCTCTTAGTGGAAAGACATACCGATCTTGTCTGCAGTGATGCAAGTTTTTTCAGTGAAGTCTGTTTTTCTCTACTGTAAGCAAAAGATGTCTCCACTTTAAGAGATATCAATAAATTATTTTAAGGTCAAGGGTTAACAGTATTTTTGAATTATGACTGTCTAGTGACTGCATTTGAGAACAATATTAATTTTGGTTTGCGAGTAATTAAAGCGAAAGTATAGAATTCTAAGGGGACACTGACTTTAATTTTAATTCTCCAATAGCAGCTGAGTGGTAGAAAATCTTAACCAAGTAGTGTTACCCAAATTTGTTCTTCAGTAGGTCCTTGGTTGTGGGGATACCAAGAAGGAATTCACAGATCACAGATTAAATGGTAAGACAGGATTTACTTTACAGAAAAGAATAGGAGAAAAATCACCAGAGCTCCTGGCAGAGGGAAAAACACAGGTGGAAAGAATCTCCTCCTGGGTCCTTTACGAAGGGAGGGTATGTATAGCCCAACAAAGGAATAGACAGCAATCCCTTCCATTCCCAGGCCTAGGAATGAATCCTAGACGAAATTGACCAGGCCTAGGGGTATGGTTCCCCGTTTAACCTCAAGTGCAAGGGGAGGGAGACAGAGGCCTGGGGGCAGACAAAGGATGCTGAGCTGGCAACCTGGAGATCTTCCTCACCACCCCCAGCAGATGTCTGGCCCTTCCAGCCACTGGAGCCTCCAGTGCCCCTCCACTGCCCCCAATCCTCTGGTTCCTCTGCTGGCTGCTGCTGCGGTAGCAGTACACCCAGGGCAGAGACGGCAGGTCTTCCTTTCAGCTGGGGCTGACGCTGGCTGGGGCACCACCGCCTTGTATCACCAGGATAAAGAAAAAAATGTGTAGTTCTTTACTTGTAATTGGTCTGTTTTGTTCAGATTATGAATGGAAAGCGCCACACTCTGGGTTTCCAGGCTGAAAAAACACTTCTCCGTTCAGTAGAAACATGGGCATGATAATGTGCAAATCTATTTAGTGCCACCCATTTCCCCATCAGCAATGTATGCAGAGCAAGCTTGTCATGTGCTTACAAAAAGAATCGAAACCTCTCCATAGCACGTATCATTTAAGATAGCAAGAAGAAAATAAAAATAAACAATAAAAGGCTTACATTTTCCATTTTCTATCGGTTTTCTTAATCAAACTAAAATATCACTATACTCAATTATTTTTTGTTGTTTACATAACTGAATTACCGTCTGAGGCAGAAAGAAAGTCTTCATTGTGTTAAGGTCAGGTAATCAATTTTCTATCCCAAAAGACAAAACTAATAGTACAGAGGATTATCACTAAATACAAGCAGCTGCTTTTGTTAAGACTGGAGCTTTTCTGGGGAATCCTGTAATAATGGACCAGGTAGCAAATAGAATTCTACATATCTCTATCTTTGAATTTTGTAAAAGCCGCACAGGTGCTTTTAAATCACAGATGAAATGAGGATTAATTTTGCTTTGATTCAAGTAATTGCTATTAAACATAAATGCATTTGAAGCAAAACATGGAGTGGTTGTGGATCAAAGAATATTTCTTTTGTTTTGAATGTCATTCGAGGTTTTTTTTTTCCTTAATAAATTTAACTCTAGTTGTTAAACATTGAAGATTTTAGTATTTTATCTGTTATAAATCTTAATGCCAGTATTAACTTTCATATTCCCTATCTCCAAACATGATCGTCAAAAGCCAACAGGTTTTTATACCAACCTCACTTAACAGAATTGGTAACAGCTTTATGTGTTTTTTTCCTTCTCATAATTTCACACAATGTTGTACACCCTGTAAAGAATGATTCAATGTAAACAATTCCCAAGTTTAATTAATGCTATAGATCAATTTCATTTTATTAAAAATATGCGATTTTATTTTCCTCTAAGGGTTTTCTTTTAAAATCTACTGATGCAATGTAACTCATTAATATTTCAAATATCCCCCTAGTTTTTAATTTTAGGCATGATACATGAAGGCAAATTATATGTCTTTCCATGGAATATAAACAAAGGCGTTAATAATCTTAATACTGAAAGTATTTTCTTAATACATTTAGTCAACTAGTTTAACATCTTAGCAACATTGACACAAGTGAATGAATATTTCTCTTGAAATATCCACTCTTAATCTCTATCAAATAGAACATTTCTTTTTAATTTGAACATAGTATCTGAGAACAATTTGAGAATGATTTTCATATCTTAAACTATTCGACCTGATGTGTCAATACTGGGATTTCCCAGGCCTCTGCCTTAGACTCTGCTTTCCATATTTACTCTATCTCCAGGCAAATTAATTTATTTTCATGTTTTTTAAACCTTCTGGTATCATTTCTCAAAATTACATTTTCTCTTTGTGAACATACAGATACATATATTCAGCTATATTCTTGACAATTTAGTTAGACATATTTTTCTTCGCCACCTTGAGATTTATATGCTCAGAAGTACATACATAATTCACCTCCCATCCTACCACCGCCCTATTGATACAGGAATTTCGTCTTCTCTCCTGTCTGGCTCTCCAAATCTGACACCAGAGTTTCAGGTTCTTGGTCTTGGTGATTTGAAGAATAAAGCTGTGGACCATAGATCAGTGGTAAGACAGAATTTATTTACAGAAAAGAATACAAAAACACTGAAGTTCCTGGTAGGGAGAGAAAACTCAAGTTGGGAGAGAAAAGCTCTCTCTGTTTTTCTCCCCTTCTCTCTCCATTTCTCTCCATCTAGGGATATATATAGGTGTATTGGTTTTTTTCTATATGAAACCAGGAAATGAATGGACACAGTCCCTTCCTCTGTTGCAAGGTGAATGAATGCATTAATGAATGGACATAGTGTCTTCTGCAAGGTCAATGAATGGACACAGTCTCTTCCATTGGAGCAAAGTAAATGAATATATTAATGAATGGACACTGTCCATTCATGGAATTGAGGCCTAGGAAACTTACATGATATTGACCTAGGCATAGTAAATGAGGGTTCCCTATTCGGTCATAGTGTAAAGGGCAAGGAGACACCAAGGTGCCCATGTCTCCCTAGCAGTTGTCTGGCCCCTTTGTCTATTGGAGCCTCCAGTGGTGGTGGGAGGCTGTGGAAGCCTCCCCCCTCCTTGCCTATGCTCCAGCCCGCTGGTTCCTCTGCTGGCTGTGGCTGCACCAACACCGCAGGTGGTGGCAGCGGGTCCTCCAGCCCAGTTGGGCTGAGCTGGCTGGGGTGCCACCTGTCCTATGTCACTATCATAAGCCTATATCCAGACCTGGACAATTTAATGAAGCATTTTAGTCTGTGTTTATTCTCCCTGTGTCTCCTCATTTCAATGAAATTTGCTTTATTTAATATTTTTTCTCCTAAAAGTCAGGAGATTATCTTTGACCTAATCGTATCTGTGCATACCCTCCCTAGTTTGCTCTTTAAAATATTTCTCCCCTTTTATGTATATCTAGCATCTAGGGTAAATATTACACACATCCACTATTTCCCATAACCCTGCCATCATCTTGGCATAGCTAACATCATGGTGCATCATCTGAGGTCACTAACATGCCTCCCCCAGTTCCTTTTTGAGCTTCAAATCTCACCCCATGAAGTACAGTGAATAGCCAATAATCATAGTACTAAAATGTTTCTGTGATATAAACAGTTCAATAATTGTTCATAGTAATTAGGCTAATTCACCAGGTCCACCCGTTTGATCTTCAGGTCTGTGCCATTGTTTGTTCCTGACTGGAGTTCAAATGGAATTTCTCTTGGTTTCGCTTCCCCTTCATATACTAGTTCTTTTTACTATGGATTTGTCTTCTTCAATTCCTTGAACATGTGAAGTGTTTACCACACCAAAGTAAGCCTTCTCCCCTTTCCTCAGCATGGCCTTCCTTAGTCATTTACTGGACCACCTTCCACCGTCTTTCACTTTTCAAATGTGCCTCATCCAACTCTAAAATCACAATTGTTCTACTCAATTTTATCTTTAGTTTTATTGACATCAGTTAATCTGTTTAACCATATACCCATTATTTGCCCATCTATTTACTTGTCTTCTATCCATCCATCCATCCATCTATAGCTGATTTACCTCTGTTCATTTGTTCAGATTCTCCATTAACTTTAAGCATTATGATGTGCTATTTTTCTATATATTTTTTGTCATTGTGTTCTTAGAGATTCTATAAATGCTACTGGACAGTCAGAATACAGTAAGAATTTGTTGAATTGCTACTGGAATTTCTTCTTCAGTAAGTCCTTGGTCTTGGGGACTTTGAAGAATGAATCCACACACCACAGATCAGTGGTAAGACAGCATTTATTTTACAGAGAAGAATACAAAGTACTAGAGCTTCTGGCAGAGGTAAAGACTTAAGTCAGAAAAATCGCCTCTCTGCCTAGATTCTTTGTCTAGAGGGTGTATATAGTCTCATGGGTTCTTTGTAGTTATATTTGGTCATGACTTGGTAACAAATGAATGTGTACAGTCCCTTCCACTGGGGCAAGATGACTAAGTACATTAATGAATGGATACAGTTCCTTCCCTGGGGCAAGATGACTGAGTGCATTAATGAATGGATACAGTACAGTCCCTCTTGTTGGGATAAGATGAATGAATGTATCAATGAATGGATATGGTCCCTTTCCCTAGGGGCAATCCCTATGCATTAATGAATTGATACAGTCCATTCATAAAATTGTTCAAGCCTAGGAAATGAGGGGATCCCTGTTCATCCCTGAATGGGGGAACCCTGTATCACCCTTAGGCCTCTGAAATGTTCACAGGGGAGTAGTGCAGCTAGAGGGGAGATTTCCAGGTCCAAGGGTGGTTCTGGGGTTGGCACTGGCAGCAGTGTGGGCTGTGCCCTGGTCTCCCTTAACTAACTAGGGACCTGTGGGGTTCCGCCATGCTCACCCTTTCTCCTGTACTTGGTTCTCCAGCTCTCTCCTCCCCTCCTCTGCAGCACCATCATCCCTGGAGTAGAGATGCAGAAAACACGTTCTCGGGCCAGCTGGGTCCGGCTGCCAGGGCCGCCACGAGCCTGTATCAGAAGAAGTAAATAAATAAATAATGAATAAATGAATGAGCAAACCCATTATGTGTGTAGTCAAATTTCCTAATTCCAAACTCAAGTACAGGTACTAATTATACATGTTAGCTTTTGGAAAGTTGAGTCAACAGCAAATATTAGATGCCCTAACTCATCACCTCCATGTTTAATGTAAAGACATGATTACAAAGAACATTAAATTCAAATTATATTAAAAATTGCCCAAAAAGCATATCATTTTTCTAAATAATAAACTTTTGGTTTGCAATAAATTTGTGGACAATATAGTCCCCTTTATTGCTACTAAAGTACTGTAGTTTCCAGGCAATTTTACATTATTTCCCAGCAAATTACAATTATCTCCTGGAAAACAAGTGAGAATTTTCAACATGTTTTTGGAAGCTGAAATGTTCAGCTTTTATTTTCACATAATTATTGAATAAACATTTTGCAATGTGACACAGTCAGAGAAAAATATATGCAAATAAATATTTTTGAGCAATCCTTTGGCATTTTAAAAATAGTTTTAATATCAGTTATGCTTTTGTGGCTAGCAAAATTTATTGCAGAAGTAAATTGGTACACTTACTTTAAACCACTGAAAGGCGTAGTGATCTTACTCTCCTCCCCTAACACGTTATTATCCTATTAAAGTGTAGGTTTATCCACATTTTAATAAATGTTTGCCGATTTAATCACCACTGATAACAAATAAGTTTTAAGTACCCACTAACCTATTCAAAATATTTACAGTGTTCACAATGTCAGCAGGGGACTTTGGAGATGTTTTGCCTCTTACTTGGAGCAGCCACTTCTGCAAAAATTGATAGCAAAGAATGATAAAATATGCATTAAAAACATCAGGAATGCAAATAGGACCACTCAAGTACTCTGTTTATGACATAGATCCCTGGGAATAAAACATGAAAAATAAATTGTAACCTTTAATACTAAATTGCAATTGATTATCATTATGATTTGATCATGCTTTTAATTTTTTTTGAGACAGAGCCTCAAGCTGTCCCCCTGGGTAGAGTGCTGTGACATCAGAGCTCACAGCAACCTCCAACTCCTGGGCTCAAGCGAGTCTCCTGCCTCTGCCTCCCAAGTAGCTGGGACCACAGGTGCCCAACACAACGCCTGGCTTTTTTTTTTTTTTGGTTGCAGCCATCTTTTGTTGTTTTGGTGGGCCCCAGCTGGATTTGAACCCGCCGCCTTAGGTGTATGTGGCTGGTGCCTTAGCAACTTGAGCCACGGGAACCAAGCCTGATTATGCTTTTCTTAATGTGCACATTTACTCTAATTTGAATCCAATAGATAACTATTGAAAACTTATTATATTTTGTACTATGTCTCACAAAATGATAAATAAAATCTCTGATTTCAAGGAACTTAAACCTCCAAGTAAGCCACCCGGTTATGCAGAGGTAATCTATACGTGATAGGGACAATTCTCAGAGGGACACTAGTAGAAGGCACAGACATGGAAGAATTTTTCAATTGTCGAGACCTACCCAATTTAGAAGATTTAGCCTGTGAATTGAATTTGAAGAATGAGCGTTGGATAAGTATAAATGTGAGGAAATTTTCAGTAATGCAAGACTATATATAGATGAATGTCTGAAAAATATAAATGGCAAGCAGTCTAGTCTGGTGGTAATTTGAGAATCTAGAAATACTTAGTAGACAATAAAAGAAAAAAAGTTTAAAGCTTGATCTTAAATTTGTATTTCAAGTTAGAGCTTTTTGGCTTTGTTTGAGAGAAAAGGAGAAATTATTGAATGTTTTCAAATGAGGAAAGTTATAATCTGATCTGTGTTTTAAATATGTGACTTCATACAAATGTAACTGCACTTCAAGAGAAAATAGGTTTGTTCCTGTACATTGTTCTTACTATTCTCCCTCATCTGGAGACATCACCAGATAAAAGTTCATTCACAGAATCCACACAGCTGAGTTCTGCTACACGTCAAGGTATATATATTCCTTAAATCAATGTCTTTTTAGACCATCATCTGCGCAATAAACAGAATGTATGGAAATCAAAAAAAGAAGGTGGGAGTGGCTTATCATACAATTAGAACTATGCATTTATGGGAAGAAATTTGTGCTCTCGGTTTTATGACCTTGAAGTCTCAGTGTGCGAAGAATGAATGTTTCTCTGACAGTAGCAAGTTACATGTCTGATTAATTAGTAGCTGAGATGGTGATCTGAACAACTTGGGATCCCCATCCACTGAATCTACAGCAGATGTAAAAAGTTCAATTAACTCGATACAGAAGAATTTGGTTTACTGTCTCACAATAGGAAAATAAGGATTTTGGGGGTTTTTAACCAACGTGACGCATTGGGGTGCTTTTAAATTCTCTTTCCCCCATAGTCTAAATACAACATTTCATTGGCTCAATAAAGACAAGCCCCTCAAGGACTCAGATGAGGTGGGAGAGAAAACCTGACTTTCTCTACTTGGGAAGGAAAGTCCTGTCCAGCTCAGATGCTGGCAGAAGTAGGAGTAAGAAGGTTCATGTGATTATGCTGGGCTTTATGACTGAATGCAAGGCAGCAGACTATGGACAGTGTGCTTGATAGTAAAATATTTCATTTTACCAACCCCTTCACACTACCTTATGTAGAGAACATTGGGTATCTTAGGGTTTGGGAAGAAATATGTGGAGTCAGGGTAAAGGCCATAGCAACTGCCAGGGAACCTTTTCCAGCTCTCTCTCTTCCTAGTGTTCATCAACCAGCCAATCTCCTCCTCTTCCTGCAGTAATAAATATATAACTATAGTTCACATTTTTCTTTTAAGATATATCAGTATCTTTGTGTCTTTCCATTTAACTGTATAAAGAATCTCAACCAACTTAAAACATACAAAAATTATATGATTAGTAATCCATATATTAAGCTTAGGACAACTCAAGTTTGGACAGTTTTAGGATAACTGAAAACTGGTAGGCTTTATTTAAAAATAAACTTTGTAGAGCCTACAAATTATTATATTTATTTTAAGCTTGTTTTACTTTCTTTTGAGTATTCTCCTTAATATTACTTGCTAAATTAGCATATACAAGTTTAATATGTAAGTATGGTGCCTAAGGTTGAAAGCAAAAATAAAGCCTCCAAATCATAATTTCTCCCTTTTAATCTTAAATGTATTTTGATTTTATTCCTTAGAAGTTCAACCTTAGCATAATATCTGTAATTTCTCACAAATGAAACAGTGGTACTGTAATATATTTGTATAAACATACCATGATGTGTTTGTTTTTCATCTGTGACAAAAATTTTATGACATACTTCATTATGTATTTTTTATATATATATACATACACACACACACACACACACACACATATTTGGTAGGCTGCAAATGAATAGATCCACTTGTTCCCTATGAAAAATACCTGAGATAGATTGTCTAGTTGAGGTCCTTTCAGCTAGACACTATCACAAACTTATAAATGCTATTTGTTCACTTTTCTATATTATTTCCCCAACGTATGATGTATGAAATTGGACTTGTGTCGCAGGAGAAATAAAATAATCTGGATGGATATAATAAAGACATATGGTGAAAATACAAATTATTTTATTATTAAATAGGGATATAAAATATACATAAAGAAATCTTTCATTATTTGATTTGAAAATAACTCTTTGTCAGTGTATATTGTGCATTTCTTTAACATCTCAAAGGTATTCTCTTTAAAACAAATTCTAAGAATGCTACTCTGGCATTTGCACTTCTGAAAACTAATTTCCAGAACAACAGTTTCAGAAAATCCCCCTCAGAAATATCTCTGAATAAAAGCAAATTGGTGGTTGTATACTTCCCATGCAAACCAAAATCAAATGAATTTGCCACCGAGAATTGAAGCAACTTGGCTGTAGTCATTTCTTTCTGTGCATATTATTCTTCTATATTGATAAGTTTTTTGCTATTTTCTGAATGTGAGCTTCTTACTGAATTCTTTATAGAATTGGTCCTCTTGTTTCCCCATTATGCACGTTATATGAAAGTTCAGTTAGGAAGCCTTTTATGTTTCATTTAGCTTTCATTTCTGCCATATGGACTAGGAATTCATGCATTCTTTATTTTAAGGGTTTTTTTTTTTTTTTTGCCTACCACTATAGCCTTGCAATTTTAACATTATCTACCATACATACGAGACAATCAGTGCATTTAACAAATGATTAAATGGCATTGTTTCTACTTACACCTATACATAACTGTCAAATATATTACAAAATTGACTTTTTCTCTTGTCAAAATTTTGAATTCCTAATCTGATCATTCTAATATATCCCAGAAACAAACAAACAAAAAACAACAAGCTCTCTTAAGAAAATTATATTATTCACCAGAAGCCCATTTTTAACAATTTAGTTTTCATGACGCAATTTTTAAAAATTCTTTGAAAACGTACAGCATGCTTTCAGTTTTAATCTTTTATCTTTCAGATTAAAGAGGTTCCAAAAAAGTTAAAAGGCTAAATCATGTTTTACATATTGATAAAAAATTTCAAAATGATTTTCTTTGGTATTCATCTTTATTTTGCAATGATACTAGTAAACCATCATCTAAAACAAGGGGAAAAGGCTCAATTGAATATAATTATTATTAGTATATATTTTTTAAAACATATAATGCAACAGTAAGTTATTTATTTTGACCCCTCTCCCTTTTCATGCCCAATGTAAGTTATCCAAGTTTGTAGATATAGAAATTAACATATAGAAGGAATTTAGAGGAATGAAAAAATATATAGATGCACAGTAAATATGTCCCTTCATTATTTTTATTATAAAGTATACCTTTAAATAGGGATATAAATATACATAAATAAATCTTTTATTGTTTGATTTGAAAATAACTCTCTGTTGGTATACGTTGTGTGTATCTCGAACATCTCAAAGGCATTGTCTTTCAAACAAATTCTAAGAATGCTATTCTGGCATATGCACTTCTGAAAACTAATTTCCAGAACAACAGTCTTAGAAAACCCCCCTCAGGAATATCTCTGAATAAAAGCATATACGTATGTGTGTGTTTGTGTGTGTGTGTATAGGCGGTGCCTGTGGTTCAATGGGTAGGGTACCAGCCCCATATACCAAGGGTGGAAGATTCGAACCCATCCCTGGCCAAACTGCAACAACAACAAAAATAAAATAGCTGGGCATTGCAGCAGGCACCTGTAGCTCCAGCTACTCAGGAGCCTGAGGCAAAAGAATCACCTAAGCCCAGGAGTTGGAAGTTGCTGTGAGCTCTGATGCCGTGCAAACATTCTACCAAGGATGATAAAGTGAGACTGTCTCTAAAAACATAAAAATGGATACATATGTATATATGTATATATATATGCTTTTCATGTAAACACATATGTATGTTTATATGGAAATGATTACTACAGTACAGTACGTTCACTTATCTATCACCTATCATAGTTACTTTTCAATTTTATTTTTTGTTAAGAACAACTGAAGTCTGCTCTTAACAAGTTATATACTATTATTAATGTAGTCACCAAGATTTTTATTAGATTTCTAGACTTTTTTATCCTTAATAACTGCGAGTTTGTATCCTTTTTCCAACTACGCCACATTTCTTCCCCTTTCCTGCTCTTGGTAACCACTGTTTTACTGCTCCTTTGTACTCAAAATTTGTTATTTTGTAAGATTCTTCACATAGGTGTGATTCTACAGTAATTCTCATTCTAGTCTTGGTTTATTTCACTTGGCATAGTGTTCCCAGATTCATCCATGTTGTTAAAAATGGAAGTTATTTACTCTTTTTAAAGATTAAATAATGTTCAATTACGTACCTACCCCAATTTCTTTATCCATTAGCTATCAGTGGGTATTTACGTACTGTCCACGTCTTAGGTATTGAAATAATGCTGCAGTAAGCATGGAAGCATCGAAGGCATACTGATTTCATTTCCTTTGATTTTTATACCCAGAAGAGGGATTTATGGGACATGTGGTTGTTCTGTTTTTAATTTTTTGAAGAACACTTTACAGTGCTCCATCATAACTGTACCGACTTACATTCCCAAGAATAGTGTACAGGGCTTTTGTTTCTTTATTTTTCTTCCATGCCTTTATTAGCCTTTATTTTTTGTCTTTGTGATAATAGTCATCTATGCAGCTGTGAGAGTTATTACTTTGATTCGATTTGCCTGATGATTAGTAAGGGTGAGCACTTTATCATATACTTGTTGGCCATTTTTGTATTTTCTTTGGGAAATTGTCTGTTTAGGTCTCTTGCTCAGGTATTTTTTTTGGAAACAAGGACTCTCTCTGTTTCCCAGGCTGTCTTTGAACTAACTCCTGGGCCCAGGAGACCTTCCTATCCTACCTCCTGTGTAGGTGGGACTACACGTGCAAGCAAGCTGTTGTATCCAGCTCCTTGCCTAGCTTCTTAATTCATTTTTAATTGGAATTATTTCTTTTCTTTCCTTTATGGTTCCTAAGATCTTTAGTTTGATATGGTCCTGCTTGTTAATGTTTGGTTTTATTGCCTGAGCTTTTGACATGATAGACAAAGGTCATTGCTAAGGCCAGTATTAAGAATGTTTTTCCCTATGCTTTCTTCTAGGAGTTTATAGTTTCACATCTTTAGTGTGATAGTTCATGACTTTAATCCATTTTTAGGTGATTTTTGTGGTATAAGAGAAGGGTCCAGTTTCATCCTTTTGCGTGAGGATATCTATCAATATTTGTTGACAGGATTATCCTTTCTTCATTACCCTTTCTTGCTTTTTGGTGATTAGTTGGCTGTTTTTGCTGAGGTTGACTTCTTTTCTTAGTGTACAATATGAGGATAAAGATAATAGATAAACCAAAAATGACTTGCTTTCTACTCTATCTATACTTTAAATTGATCTAAATTCATAGCTCTAGATACAGAAGCCTCCTCAAAACTAAAGATTGCATGATGAAGAAAATGCAGAATTTTGTAGCACTTTGTCTTAAGAAGCATGTTGCACTTTCATAGAACAATAAAGGCCTAAAATACACCTTCAGCATCTGTACAAATGAGCAAAATGCCATCTCGATTTTTCAGCTAACTGCAAAGCACAACAGCATCATCACGGACGATGAAGAGCAGAGTTACAGTCTTCATTTCCTAAAAACTTTTATAGTTGCTCACAAAAAATAAAAAAATTCCTTACCCCCTCACATTCATTCATACATCTTTACAGCCACAGCTCTGCCTCAGGCACTTTCTGGTGTCCGAGGCTACCATCTGGAAGGTGGCTGTGTGTAGTAAATGAGTTTTAACAGACCCAGTTGTACTGGTTTCCTCCGGAGGGAAGAACCCCTAACTGAAAAGATTCTTAGTGCAGCGTGGCATTCTGCAGGGGCGTCTGCCCTACCTGTTTGCTATGTCCTTGCCACCAGCTGCTTTATGCCGTCTTAGCTCCCCAGCTGAGACAGTTAAAGGAATAAAATTTGGCATTCTGTGTAAATATGAGCTACGACTCCGGAGCAGTTTCCACATTGGCAGAACATGGAGTAAAAAACACAGCCTTTGTCCGGAATAGACTTTTTGTTCTTATTGACAGAGATCAAGGAATGAAAAAGGCAGATACTAAAGTGACAGTGAAGGGAGATATGGAAACTGGATTGTCAGCAAAATATTGTAAATTAAATTAAGCGTAGAAGAGTAGCTCGCAGAGAAATGCTAAATGTCTGGGTGCAGGCAGCAGTTTGGGTATTTTCCACTGTATTTTCCTCTTCCTAAAAACTTCGTCTTAGCTAAACACTACCCACTCCTGCTACATCTCACTTCTGCTTCTATCATGTGTTGGGCAGTTGAGTCTAAAATCCTCGAAAATGTAGCATGGGGAAAATAATTTTTAAAATAATGAATCTTTCTAAGAGTAGAATGTGAACATTTTAAAACAGTAACTAAGAAAGTGACATGAAGGCTATGTTAACCAGTTTGATGGAAGTGTTTCGAATTGTGTGTGAAAACCCCACACTGTACCCCGGAAGGGCATTAACGTACATAGTTAACATTCAATAAAAGAAAAACAAATAAAATGAAAAGTCCTAAAAAAAAATAATAATGAACGTTGTATGGACTTGCTCTTTAATAGTGCTAGTGTTAGATTAGAGAAAAATAAGTTCCAAAACAAAGAAAAAAATTGGTTGGTGATATCTTAGCTGCAATCATGTTCTCCAATAAAATTCTCATTTTTATAATTTATGTCTTCCTTAAAAATCTGCACATACCAATGTATTAATTATTGTGTTCATTCACAAAGTGACTATTGCCTTTTCTTCTTATTTTGCTTTACATTTCCAATAACCAATGTATGCTATTTTTAAATGAAAATATAAAAGGAAAACTAGAATTTTTTTCTTTTCCATCTCTCATAATACCAGTGATTGAAACTATTTTAAGAAGGCTATCTGCTTGTTTCTAGAAAATAAATTCTATTAATATGCAGATGATTCCAAAGCTTCAATTTCTGAAATGACTGCTGTTTTGCATATTGACTTCTATCAGAAATAATCTACTTCAGGTTTCAACAAGACAAATAACTCAAAACTGAAAAAGAAAAAAACAGAAATATTGATTCTGTCTTTACTTAAATTGCACTTCTAACAGTCCCTCAGTTCTGTAAGAACAGAACACCAGCATCCATCTAGTTCACCCTATCTTCAAACACAGGATGGACGCTGTCCACGTCCTTACATATGTCTTACCTTTCTAATAAAAGCCACTGCCAATTCTCTCTGAGATTAAGGTAACAAAGAAAAAGGGAAGGAAGGAAGGGGAAAAAAAGGAGGGAGGGCTGGTGGAGGGAGGGATAGTAGAAACTCCTTACCTTGGCTTATGAAAGCCTTGTGTGATCTGGCCTCAATCTCACACCCTTCATTCATTACCTTACCTACTAAGCTGAACCCATAATGTAGTTTTTAATTTTTCAAATATGAAAAACTTACAGTCACTTAAGAGCCTTTGAAATGTGTGTTCTGACTTCCTGGAGTCTATTTCCTTATTCTTTTCTCTATGATTAAATGTATAACCTTCAAATTTCTGTTGATATTATCTTTCTGCCTGTTCCATTTAGGGAAAAAGAAATTTACTATCACATCACTTAATTCAATTCCCTACACAGAATTTAGCCCTGTCTCACATATAATGCACACAACATACAATGTATCTGTATTTCAGCATTTCCATATAAGCTCTTAAAGGATATCACATTTAGCATTTTAATTGCATTAAGTACTTATGAGTTCTGGCCATATAAAATAGTAGTTGATAAATAAGGTTCATTCAGTAATTATTTGTTGCATAACAGATTGAATGAATAAATTGAGGATTAATTATTCTAATATTCAAAATTTATATAATTTAAATAGGGAGACAAATTTCATTAAATTTCATTCTAAGTTTCATTTAACTCAAGGCAGCCGTATCTGGAATAAATATTTTCCCAAAAAGGAAATAGCAGAATTTTACTCATTTTAACAAAATATTATATAACATCTACAATGTTCAATGATACCAATGAATTATTTTAGGTATATTCACTTAAAATAATGCAGCTCATTATATGCTCATGATATTGTATATGTAATATTTGAATATTATTTGAATTGTTATATTATTAGCTTCTTAAAACCTTAGGTGTTTTTAAAAAATCACCTGTACTTTAATTTTTTTAGCTAAATTCAAGTGTTATTATAACATTACAATAGTGCATATCTATAATTTATTAGAGTTATGTTTATTTTTTTCTCCTAAATAGATTTTCTAGGCTAGAAACAAGTTGAGACTAAATGATAATGAAGCAGCATGCAGGTATTACAAAATCAGAATGCTAACCAAAAATGAAATAGATAAATTAAATTGAGTCACATAAATGCAAACTAATTGGACATAGTCAAGTGTATAACAATCTGAAATTTCTGAAAATATTCTCTCCTAGAAGATATTTGGCAAAAATTGGATATTCTTTCCCTATGATTATCTTTGTTTACAAATTAAATGTCGGTTATCATATTAAATTTGGATTTTCTACTCTTTGTGTGGCTTACCTGTTTCTATCTGGACAATGTCAATGACATGTATTTTATGATAGAAGATGATGAACTATAAGAGTTATTTTTATAAAGTATGTCAGTTTTTATTAATAAAAAATGCATTACTTCTAAAGATTATCAGCAATGGAAGTATATTTAAATGGAATGTTCCTACAATTTTAAATTAAGTATCTTTGGCAATTAGCACAAAGAAAATGATTTCTTAAGACGTGGTGACAGCAATAACACATTCCTTAACCCTATGAGATAGCAACAGTATGCATATAGTAATTTTAAATGATATTAATATTGTTAATCATTTTGACCTATTTTTATAGAACTTTATAGCTATACTGTCTGACATTATTATCCAGTTGTAATAAAGAGTTAAATTTTATTGCCGTGAATTGCTCAAAAAGTAAGCTAGATGGTGCTAGAGAACATCATTCTATTTATTATGTGATAATATTTATAACATAATTCGTGATAAGAATGAATGAAAAGGTTGGGATCCATTACATTGATCTCTAATTTGGTATCACACCACAAATTTAACATGAAGTGTTTATAAAGAAGTCGGTCCCAATAATGGGGCAAGATTAAGAGGAATCACATATACAATGCTTGTACTGAAGTATAACACATCATAGTCACAAAAATAGTGATTGTCACTATGTAATAAGTTAATGCCAAATTTCTACAGCAGACTATACTACTATGTCGGTAAATCTATGAAACATGCATGTTTTCATTCTTTTGTTTCTTGCACATGTTTTAAAATTGGGTGGAGAGGTTTAAATCGATAACCTACAACTCAAAGAAACTCTGTTGGTTGAACTCAGACTTGTTTGTATAAACAATTTAATCAATTCAAAGTTCAAAGTCAGACTTCTTTCCCTCCACTTTCTTCCTTTCATATGTCATATGAGATTTATAATGTCACCAAATTCTCTGTATTCTCTTTCTAATAAGAAAAATTTCCAAAATAAGGTACAGGGAAAATTGGGACATTCATTTCTTTTTTTTTTTTTTTTAAGTGAGGTATTAGAAGTGAGTTTGCTAGAGGGGCCACACAAAACACCACAAACTGGTCGGTGAAAACAACAGAAATTTAATTTATCAGTTTTGGAAGCTACAAATCCATAATCAAGGTACTGTCAGGGTTGGTTTCTAGGGAGGCTACACTTTTGGATTATAGACAACTACCCACTGTGCCCTCATATGGCCTTCTCTGATCTCTCTCTCTCTCTCTTTCTCTCTCTCACTGACACACAAAGAAACCTTAATTACCTCATAAAAGGCTTTATCTCCAAATAGAGTTGTAATAGGGTTTACAGTTTCCACATAAGAATTCTGTCACAATACAGTGTAGTCCGTAATGTGTACCTCTGAGTCTTTATTGAGTCCTGATGATTGTGATCCATCTCTCCTGTTCCAGCAAGAGCTGCTACTTACTCAGGTGCAGCTGGTCTCTACCTGTCCATCTGGGTTTCAAGCAGAATTCCTTCTACTGAGAGTGATTGTCCCTACGTATCCTCTTTTCTCAAGGTCTTCATGCACTAATTCCTGATTTTAATGATAGGTCTAATAAGACCTATTTGTCAGCATGTCACTGTGCTTCTTACCTAATTGAGAATTCCTGTGTCTGTGAGAGTGTCCTTAATTTTTTTTCTTTCCAATTACCATTTCCTATCTACTTCTGATACAAAGAATGGGGTGCCCAGATCACCTGTAGTCTAAGTCCCATGATTAGTATGGGCACAAAGAAAATTTCAGACCTACATCTTGTGATCAGGAGGCAAGTTATATGTGTATAGCATAAGGAATTTCCTAAGCCTAGTGAGTGATTCAACTTCCCTTAAATTTGGATTAAGATCATTCACTGAAGAGATCCAGCACATTTTTTTTTTGCAGTTTTTGGCCAGGGCTGGGCAATCCAGCACATTTTTTACTAACCTTTTGCCTCTATTATCACTTTCTTGTTTCTTTCCCTATCCACATAAACTTAAGGTTGTTATATTTCCTCTTAAGAAGTAGACAATTTTTTTTTAAATTTCAGATTATATGTGAGGGCACAACAGCCAGGTCACAATGTTTGAATTTGTAAGGTAGGGTTCCTCTTGTAGTTATGCCTCTCAACCAAAGGTGTGCCACACCACCCTACATTGTGCCCATTAAGTAGGCGCACACCCAACCCTCCCTTTCCCTCCTACATCATTCCTGCTACTCCCACCTTGAATAGAAATAAATTTTTACCTTCTGTGGGCATGAATTAGATAGTCTACGGGCTACATATGAGTGTTGAGTACATTGGATGTTTGCGTTTCCATTCTTGGATATTTTACTTAGAAGAAGGTGTTTCACGTCCATCCAGGTTAATACAAAAGATGTAAAGTCACCATCTTTTTATAGCTGAATAGTATTCCACAGTATACATATACCATAGATTGTTAATCCATTCCAGGGTTGATGGGAATTTAGGTTACTTCCACATCCTGGTAGTTGTAAACTGAGCTGCAATAAACAATCTACTGCAAATGTCTTTATGATAAAATAATTTTTTTTTCTTCTGGGTAGATGCCTACCAGAAGGCATGGGATTAAGAGGTCAAATGAGAGGTGTAATTTGTGTTCTTTGAGGATTTTCCATACTACTTTCCAAAGAGGCTGTCATAGTTTGAAGTCCCACCAAAAGTGTAAAAGTGTTCCTATCTTTGGGATTTGGTGATGTGGACCAATTTTACTAGGGTTAGGTGATAACTCAAGGTGGTTTTGATTTGCATTTCTCTAATGACTAGGGATGGTAAGCATTTTTTTCATACATTTGTCATCCACTCATCTGTCATCCTCAGAGAAGGTTCTGTTCATGTCTCTTGCCCTATGCTAGATAGGATCATTTCCCCTCCCCTTTTTTTAATTGAATAATTTGAGTTCTCTATAGATCCTAGTTGTCAAACCTTTGTCAGCTTTGTAACATGCAAATATGTTTTCCTACTTTGAAGGTTGTCTATTTGTTTTGGTTGCTGTGTCCTTATCTGGGTAGAAGCTTTTCAGTTTAATTAAGTCCTATTTACTTATTTTTGTTGTTGCAATTGTCACGGAAGTCTTCTTCATAAAGTCTTTCCCCAGGCAGACAGCCTCAAAAATTTTTCCACACTTTTTCCTAGAATTTTTATTGTTTCTTGCCTTAGATTTAACTCTTTTATCCATCTTGAGACAATTTTTGTAAGCAGTGAAAGTTGCAGGTCCAGTTCTAGTTTTATGCACGTGGTTATCCAGTTCTCTCAGCACCTTTGATTAAATAGGGATTCTTTCCCCCAGATGGCTGTAAGAGAATGGTTTCATCCCTTGGTTTTCTATTCACTTCCAAATGTCTATATCTCTGTTTTGTGCCAATAGCATGCAATGTAATTTTCAGCCCAGAAGTCTGTATCCTGTTAAAATAAACTTCAAAATCAATGGAGAAATCAAATCTTTTGCTGATATACAAACATTGAGGGAATATGCTACAAGAAGATGAGCTCTACAGGAAATACTTAAGATTCTCAACACTGGTCATCACATAGGACCATCAGCAAAGTAAACACCCAGAACCTAAAGGACAAAACCTAGCTTCTACAATGATGCAAAGTATAAAAGTAAGCAACGATCTTTCACATCTTTCCATACTTATTAATTCTCTCATTAAATGTTAATTTTTTGAATTCCCCATTGAAGAGGGATGGGCTGGCCTATTGGTTAGAAAAGCATAATCCATCCATATGTCATCTCCTAGATACAAACCTACCCTTGATGGACAAATCAAGATTCAGAGTAAAGCTATGTAAAACAATATTTTAGGCAAATGGAAATTGGAACAAAGGAGGGGTCACAATCTTATTTTCAGAACACTTAAATAAATCCACACATTTTAGCCATTTTCATTCTGTTGTGTTGACATATAAGTCATTTCTAACACCAATACTGTACAAGTACACTTATTGAACATGTTGATACCTTAGTATAACTAGCAATATTAGTCCTTTTATTTCTCTAGTCTTTAAGTTTTTTTCTGGTTAGTGTGGCTAAAGAGCCTAACCATTATGTATATTACTATCATGTAGATAGCCAAAATAGTGAAATAATTAGAAAATAATACATAATAACTGAGCTACTTTGGTTTAGACATTAAAATACATCAAATAACACAAATTCCAGGGTAGACAGAAATAAATGTGAGTTTAATAAGTGAAGGAAATTTCCATAGATTTATTTTTTTCCAGCTAAAGAAGATGAGAAAGAGGGAGACAAAGAGAGAGAGATTGCAGAATGATAAAGAAGGCAGACACTCTGCATGGTGGTTAGGGGTTATTCATTTTAGGTGGAAATATACACATGCAGGAAAACAGACTTGTTCTGTTTGTAAGAGGAACATGAAGAAAATCAACTTAGCCAAGTAGTTACTAAAATAGGAAATAAGGAATTAAAATTTGAGATAATAAGTTAAACTTTAGGATAATGATATTGGATAAAAAAATGAATAATAATTTTTTAAAATCTCACAAAGAGAATATAAGTTTCACCAAGCTAGGAATTTATTACAAGTGTGTTTTGCATTATTTTCTCTCCCCAAAAGCTTATTACTGTTCCAATTTATTTAGATCGAATACGTGTCTGAAAACATCTAATTAATGTCATAGTGATCCTCATAAAAGAAGAGACATTGAATGATTTTGTTAAGACACATGAAAGTGAGGAGAGACTATCAAAGTTCAAGTAAGATCCCTCATAATATGTCCCCTCATCTTTGTGCCCTGTTGTTCTCAACTACCCATATTACACTGAACTCCTGGTACCTCACAGAAGACATCAACAGCTTCCCTGCCATCCCACCCTTCAACTCTGACATACTTTTACAGTACCCACAGGTTAGGAAACAGGATGGTGAGGAACTTCCCCTTGAAGCCCACCTGAGACCTATAGCCCTTCTCGTGCTCCCATTCATCTCAGGTCTCCTTCTCTGAATCACTGATTTTCTTAGCTATCTCCCTCAGTGAAGACACCATGGAGGGCAACTTAATTGTGTGTAATATTTGGCATATGGAGGCATTAAAATCATTATGGAACTGGGTGTGGTGGCACACCACCGTGATCCCTGCTTTGTGGGAGGTAGAGGCAGGAAGGTCACCAGAGTCCAGGAGTTTGAGGCTGTAGGGGCTGTGTTCGTGCCATTGCACACCAGATAGGGTGACAGAATCAGACTCTGTATATAAAATAAAAAAAAATTAAAAGTCTTCCTTTCTTAGTGTCTATAAAGACTGGGGAGGAGACAGAGTCTACTAGTAATTATAAACATAAGAGAATCATAAATTTGGAAAGACCCCTGGACATCATTCATCCCATGGTTTATAATCCTAGCTGAGCTTTGAATAAAATCTCAGTGCCCTGGTCTCATGCTACGGGAATCTGATTGCACTTGTTGGGTGTGGTCAAGCATTAGTCTTTTTTAAAGTTCCCCAGATGCTTCTACTAGGCTCCCAGAACTGAGAACACCTGACCGAGTCCTACTTCATTTTCCTGATGAGGCAAACATGAGAAGTGAAAGGATGCACTGAGAATAACTGTGGCTACTGTAAAGGTGAAAATATGCCATAAATCCTGTAGTCTACTGAGATGTCGTGATTCATTATGGAAAGGATGATTTTAAAAATCAAGTGATTTAGAAGAACTGGCTCCTTTAGATGACCAGGATGGGAGAGATAAGTTGGACTGAAAGTAAAGCAAACGCGAGCTGTAGGTGGTGGCACTTCAAGCAGGAGCCATGGGAAGTAAAGTGAAGAGAAAATGATTTCACCAGAAAGGAAGGAAAGGAAGGATCTGGGCGGGAAGCAACTTGGCTGAATAAACAGAACGAGCTCAGACTCAGTTGTCCAAACACGAGACTCATTTCTAAATCATACGAAGGTGGACCTTACAGCTCTCTCTACTTATAATTCCTTATCCATATCAATCTCACACTGATCGTGAGCACGTGTTTACACCTCTCTGCAAATCTACCACTGAGAAAAGACATACTGCATAAAAGAGGAGTCCACAGCTCACGGAAACTAGAATAGACATTCTATTGATGTGTGACATCAAACTTTTCTCAAATTTATTTCACAAGCACAGAACATTTTATTTCTTTATTTGCTTATTTATTATTGAGATAAGATCTCACTCTGTTGCCCTGACTGGAGTGCAGTGGTGCCATTGTAGCTCACAGCAGCCTCAAACTCCTGGGCTGAAGTAATCTTCCTGACTCAGCTTCCCAGGTGGCCGAGACCGCAGGCTGTGCCACCACGCGCAGCTCATCTTTGTAGTCAGGCTGTTCCTCCTGACCACCGAAGTGCTGTGATTATAGGCATTAGCCACAGGGCCCAGCTGGCAATGGACTTCTTATTGAGGACTCTGAACTAGTTTTAACAGTAGTATTTAGGTATCATAACCAGAGAAATAAAACACTGTAAATCAAGAACTTAATGTCTTAATCATTAGGTTACTTTGAAAAAAAAAAAAACTACCATAGACTGGGTAACTTATAAACATTGGAAATTTATTTCTCATACTTTCAGAGTGTGGGAGGCTGACCTAAATCAAAGCATCAGCAGATTCAGAGTTTGGTGAGGTCTGGGTTCATAGATGGCCATCTTCCTGGTTCATAATGGCCATTTCCTCATATGGTGGAAGGGATGAAGGCGTTCTCAAAACAAACAAACCTCAAAAGACTATGTGTTGGTTTTCAAATTAGTGAGGAATTGTAACATGGTTTTGTAAGAAATATAGGTTGATAGTGTATGCCATGGTTTCAACCCGACTATCAGCTGAGCTCAGGAGGCAGTTAATAGTCGGGCCATTGATACAGGGAGTTGAGGAAGTTAGCTTATTCTCTACAAATAACATGATAATGTAGATCCTATTCTCTTTAGATTTTTGTGGTGAAAAAAATTAGAAATTAAATTATACCTTTGGTTATTTAGTATTATGCTTGTTTAAAATTTGCATAGAACATCTGGCAACAGACCTATAACTATAGTACTGGGAATATCAAGAGATAAAGATTAAATGAGAGAAAAAGTAGATTTTTCAGTTATATTGTAATTTTAATCTAAAAAGCAACTCTTTTGTTGCCTGTAATATGGCCCTTAAACAGCAGAGAAATACTGTATTTGAGGCTGATTTTATGCTTATTTGAGTTTTTTTAAATTTAATACGAGGAAGTTTTCAGAAATAGAATTTTATAGTTTATTTCTCCAGTTCCCTTCTCAATATTCAAAGCAAGAGACTGATGAAAAACTGGCAGCACTTTCTACTGTTTCTGAAAGGTAGCTAAAGCTTTCTGGAGAATGAACCCCACACATACACCTATACATAATACAGGTGAATTTTAAAGTGCAAGAAATTGTGAGCAGATAGATCAGTTCTGGAGATAATACCGTAACAAAATCATCTTCTCGGAGTCAAGGCTGTTGTTTGTTCATTCAAAGCATGCATCAGACCATCCCAGAAGTTTAAAATCAAATCTACAGATTAGGCTGGGAGAAATGTTAATCATGGAAAGCAAAACCAAAGGATTTAAGTTTCACAAAGCCATGTGCATCATCTGCATGTTAAATATCGAAAGTCAAAATTCCCTCTAACTGTTTGAAAAAGCTATTGAATAAATTTTACATTAAGGGGCATGTAATTATAGAGATGCCCCCACATGCTTGATTTACTTCATAGGAAGCTATCAAGGAAGACAAACTCTTCCTTGAGTTCGTGGAGTGAATATTATTAGAGATGGGTTCCATTTCATCATTTTGCTTTTATATTTTCTACCTATAAAGACATATTTATTTTAAGAAAAATAAATAATAATGTCAGAATTTGTCTGCATCAATCTTCCTAAAACTTCAAGAATATTGTCCTAACTGTGAAGGAAACTACAGACCTATGTAAATAGTTTAAGTAATAAACTATTACTATTACTATTAACTGTTACTAAAGCCCCTCTCAGGCAACACACACTATAACAGGAAACACCAGAGTTCCAAAGCTCCATCAAACAGACCAAGTACACTCAAGAAATAAAAACTTAATTAGGTAATGACATTGATAAATCAAAAACTGTAGACCATATTATGTAGTGGCTATTTTAGCTTAGGAGTAAATAGTGAAAGGCAGAACTGAGAGAGTTGCCTACAAATTGTTTCCATAGGTTGAGACTAGTAAGTGTGCTTCGTGTAAGAATAAAGTTAATTCAGGATTCTCCTTCTGCCTTTAAGGTATTTTCTTACTAGATAATGGAAGAAAATTAGGTAACATTATAAATCAGAACTCTTTTAATTGCATTTAATTCCAACTGCATTCAATAAATACCCTCTGCCTCTCGTAGGAGCTTTAAGAATCCTTAGCAAATTGTCATTGGATTGAAAAGTAATAAAGTGTTTGATTTAATATTGTTCACACTCTCTGAACCTGAAATTTACTTTGCCTTTTGGAGGTAATTCATATCACGCTCACATGAGAAATATTAATTTTCTAAGTGACCACTAGATTCTATAAAACAAACAATGTAATTACTCTTGAGGTAAACACTTGGGTTTGCAACTTAACCTTCTGGAAACAGTTACCTTAATAGTAATTGTTTTAGACTTTTCTTTTGTAGTGATACAGGAGGCAAGATTCTATGGTGGCTGAAGACTTCTGCCTTCTCTGGCCTATGTGGCCTTTATAACTTCCTCCCACCGAGTGTGATGGGACCTGTGAATATATTGGCATTTCACTCCCTTTATTAGATTACTCAGGGGTCCTCAAACTTTTTAAACAGGGCCAGTTCACTGTCCTCAGACCATTGAGGGCCAGACTGCGGGCCCTGGGACGAGTCAGCTGCTATGTAGGACGGGCAGTGGTGGCAAAAACACCCAGTGGGCTGGATAAATGTCCTCAGTGGGCTGCATGGGCTGTAGTTTGAGGATGCCTGGATTACATTTAAGGCAAAGGTAAATATCTTTTGACTCGGACATAATCAGGGAGATTATACCAGATTCAGGTAAGCAAGTAAGCAGGTGATTCCTGTAAAAGAGGGGCAATGTAAAAGACAGGAGGCAACAGTAGACACATCTCTCTCTCTCTCTTTTTCTTTTTTATTAAGTCATTTGTACATAGCTCATGAATACATTTATGCCATTGTGGGATTCAATGTGTTGATTATTTGTACAAATTGGAGTGCTTACATCCTACTAATTAACATAGCCTTGAAGCATGCAACTGTCATTATGTGGAGGGGGCCACGTAGCAGGGAATGATAGTCTCCTGAAGGTGTGGGCCTTCGTCCTATAACTTCAAGGAACATCCAAGAATCAGCAGACTTGGACGGGGACCTTGAGCCTGACATTGGAGTATAGTCTTGGCCGACCCTTGCAGAGTCTTTGAGCAGCCAAATCCTTATCCAAGCTTCTGCCTTAAAAAACAAGAGATTTGTCCAAGCCGGGAAGTTTGTAGTATTTTATTACACAGCAAGACAGCTAATACAGCTTTCCACTGAAAACAAGATGATACTAATATATCAAATCTTTTTCTTTTTTTAATCTCAGGGACTTGAATAGGACATTCTGGAAATAGATCTTTTTTGATTAAAAAAAAAAACATGTGGGACTATTTTAAGAAGACTGAGTAAAATATAAATAGATATTTACAAGTAAGTTTTTTTTTTAATGTAAACTGCATTGCTATTGATTCGCATCAGAGTCAAAAATTTGGAGCATACGTAAACATAATTTTTCAGTGTCTTAGTCTGTGTCAGGTTACACTAAATTTCTTCTGGAGTATATTAAAATCCTTAAATATAAATCGCAAATTTACCCACTGAGTATATATAAAGCATGAGATATTGAAAGGAAAAAGCTAATCTCAGAACCAGAAAAAGAGAAAGATTTCATCCTCTCCTGGATTTGCAACTCACCTTTAACGAGAGGCAATACATTTGACTGAATAATGATAATAATTTCAAAAGTCAGTAGGAAAAAAGCTAACAATATAAAATAGGGAAATGCTGCTTGGTAAAGTGGTGCTTTGTTAACCAGATAGAGTTATTTTTATTTTAATTTCACAATCCACTTCTTATCCTTTCCACTTAGTCACAAATTAACACATTAACCTCATTAAAAATATGACCAGGTAGTATTGACCTGTGATTCAAATAGCATGAGGATGTTCTGATTGATTATGTGTAACATAAAACAAAACATTGTATTCTTAGTGGTTATTATGTCTTCTCAGATTTTAACTTGAATATATATATATATATGCTGTTTGGAAGGTATCCGGTGATGGTTGGGAATGATAGAGTAAAACATGGGGAGATACTTTTCTGGACAACTCTTGTATACGTGTGTATAAATACTACTTTATTTATATATAAATATATATATTTATATATATATATATTTTTTTTTTTCCAAAAACAAGTCACAGAAGAATCACTAGAAGCAAGCTAAAGTTAGGACAATTCCACGTATTTTTAAAATAAATTGTGTTGTATATATTTAAGCTGTATAACATGATGATATGAGAATTCTACAGGAAGTAAAACATCATGAAATGAATTACCATATCTATCCTCTTACACAGGAACCCGTTTGTTGTTGTTGATGTGGAAAAAAATAGCTAAAATGTACTACTTTAGTATGACTCATATGAAGTACAGCTGCACTAACTATTTTTCTCATATTGTAATTTAGATTTATACATTATCCTTCCTCCATACCTGCTACTCTGGATCCTCTGACCTCCGTCTCCCCGTTGCCCTCACTATCTGCCGTGGGTAACAACCGTTCGGTTCTCTGTACTGGATTTCATTGTTTTAGATTCTCATACAAGTGAGAACATGAAGTAATTATCGTTCTGTTCCTGGTTGATTGAACTTAGAATAATGTCATCTAGTACGTCTATGTTGTCTCAAGTAACAGAATTCCCCCCTTTTTAAAAGTCAAATAATACTCCATTGTATATTTGCCACATTTTTAAAAATCTAGTCAACCATCAGTGAATTCTTAGGTTGTTTATAAATTCTGGCTATTGTAAATACAAGCTGCACATTTGGGAATGCAGGTATATTTATGAGATAGAGATTTAATTTCCTCTTCCCTAGAAGAAGGATTTCTGGGTCATTTGGTAATTCCAGTCTTAATTTTTATAGAAAGCATCGTACTATTTTCCACAATCCCTGACCCAGCCCACATTCCCAACAACATTGTACAAAAGTTTGCTTTTCTACACACCCACACCAACGTTATTTATCTTTTTACTTTTGATAATAGATTTTAGCAAGTGTGAGGCAGCATTTCATAGTGGTTTTGAAATGCATTTCCCAGGCGATTAATGATGTTGAACACCTTTTCAAATACCTATTGTCTGTTTTAATGTCTTCTTTTGGAGTAATGTCAACTCAGATCTTTTGTTCATTTTTAATGGGTTGTTTTTCCACTACAGAGATACATAAGTTCTCCATAAATTTCGGATGTTAACATCATGTTATATATGTGGGCTTGCAAGATAGCACCTGTCAAGTTCCATCTTTAAATAAAAGGAAGTATACTAAATGAAATCTACTTTCACTGATTTTGCCCAGGATGGCACAAGCAGCAGAGGGCTGCCTTACTGGGCAGAGACGTCAGAGTTCAAAACAATTGGACCAGAATGGAAGGTGACCCATCCTCTGTCTTCCTTAGGAGATCTGAAGCATTCTCTCTTTTCTTAGATAAAATCCTCACTAGTAGCCCAAGAGCCATGTGGTTCAGACAAAGTTATCTGGGCCTGGACCACAGCTGCAGTTCCACGAGGCTCCTGTGTCTTTAGTTCCAGCCACATTAGTCTCTGCACATTGTTCCCTAACATGGTCCCCTCCCCCCACAGCCTGTTTATAAGCCAAACGGTCCTTGAAGGTAGTGCTTCCTCATATTCAAGTCTTAGTTCACCATTCATTTCCTTGGGGAATCTTTCCTTGACAACCTTGACAAGGACCAATATACCTGATTTATAGTATCAGGTCCCTCTCATTAATAAACTTATCATAATTTGTAATTTAAATTTGAGTGATAGTTTTTGATAAATGTCCATATTCCCCTGTTATCCTATAAATCCTTGATGTACTCCTGCATATAAGTGCTAAGTTACTATTTCTTAAATGTTTTTCTTCTATTTTAATGTTTTTCAATAAATGTGTTAAAACATATGTACCTGTAACAACAATTAAGAAAGCATATTTAACAAATTGCCATAGTCAATTAGAATCTATGTATTTCTGTCACATGATGAGAAAGGCTTTGCCGTAGGTGGTTGTGCCTTTCAAATGAAGCTCAATTGCTCTATTACGGAGTTTATCTATTAGAGCTCTTCTTTGGTGATAATCTGGGGGAAAAACAGACAGGTGAGTTCGTAAGAAATAGGGTTTCTTCATCAGGTGCATCAAAAGGTGTTAGTGTAGCATGCTATGAGTAATGTTTCATGGCTACAATATTAATTACAGCAAAAAAGCCTAATTAAGCCTTATGGAAGGCCAATACTTCCTGTCACTTAAAGGTAGAGGGTAACAAGGCACATGGGACTTCCTGATCTTTATGAAAACCAGAGCTGAGGACTTTGCAAAGATTACATCAAGATGGGACTTCTTACACTCCGACAGCAACTAGGTGCAGAAATTATTGAATCTCTATGACAATGACACCTGAATTCCCCCGTTGCCCTAAAGACACAGCCACATCAGCACAAATGCAACTTTCATGACTCTTAAATCCAAACCTTATACTTACAAGAATAGCTTCCTTTTAGAAATAAAATCCCTGGTAAGTGACCTGGACTGAAGACAGCTATATGAGAGGGAGAAGAGTTCCCCTAACTCTGAGAATGGTCTCAGTCAAAGACCCTCCTCCTTAGTCATTCACCTGCCCCCATGACTTTATCTGGTGTGGATGTGACTGAACGCAAATAAATAACAACTACTTGGCCCATTTGCATTGAACTGAGGGACCCAGGGAGGCCAACACCAGCCAGCTTTCTGGATGGAGAGACAGGGTGCAGCGAGTAAAGGTTGCAAAACAAGAAGTTTGTCTTTAGCTGTGTGATTGAACTCCTAACACACCCTGCGGACTGTGCTCCTGTCTTCCTTCCATCTTATCACTGCTAATGCACGACTGAGGGCAGGGACAGCACACTGTGTCTGCTGAGTATTGTTTTCAGTACTCAGAGCCAGAGTGACGCGTGGTTTTTCCCCAGATTACCTTGTCCTTAGTGCTTAACCCTATCTTTTGTCCTACAATCTGGCCCCTGGTAGTGGCCTGCTCCCTTAGTCCTTATGTTAAAATAAACTGCTTGAAAATTGGATGGTGTCTAAGATTCATCTTTGATGCAAATTAGACCAAAACAAAGAAGTCATCCGTGAAGAAGGTGGTCTGCTAAGGCTGAGACCCCAGAATGTAACAGTTTAAAAGACCTGGAATTGGGTGGCACCTGTGGCTCAGTGGGTAAGGCGCCAGCCCTCTATACCAAGGGTGGCAGGTTCAAACCCGGCCCTGGCCAAATTGCAACAAAAAAATAGCCAGGCGTTGTGGAGGGTGCCTGTAGTCCCAGCTACTCCGGAGGCTGAGGCAAGAGAATCACCTAAGCCCAGGAGTTGGAGGTTGCTGTGAGCTGTGTGATGCCACAACACTCTATGGAGAACAATAAAGTAAGACTCTTCGGCTACAAAAAAAAAAAAAAAGCAAACCCTAAAAGACCTGGAATTTATATTGTCTTTTCCTTCAAGGTTTTATTAAATTAAGAATAATGTAATTGTAATGTACATCAATTTTCTGTACTTTCTTACTCATGTAAAATCGTGATCATAAATAATGAAGTTTTACAAATAAATACTTTATAAATCCATAAGCATAAAAGTTTGTTATCTTTTCTACAGACGCGATTCAAAATGAATTTATTTTTACCATGTATGTGCATTACATAGTGCTTGTAGGTGCAAATATTTTATACAGATTTTCCAAGAATATAGTTTTGAGGGCACTATCAAGTGTCCAATCCAAATTGTATTTAGTTCTACATAATCAGTATTTAGGAATACAAGAAGAGTTTACATAATCAAATAACCAAATAGTTAATCATAAATATTAACTATCCATAAAATAAGTCATCTTCAATCTTCATATTTCTGTTCATTTTACATGGAGCAAGCTTCTAAGCTATCTAACAAAACTTCATAGATACTAAAGTGCACTCTACAAGCTAATGAATTACCACAAGATGGAATTTTTAAGTATATGAAGAGGTTTCTAATTCTAGAGGACTCACCTTACTCATTAATTCAACAATCAACAGCAAATCCTTAGGTTTGACTCATGTAAATGTAAAGTCTCTGGAAAAGAGAATTTACTTCTTCACTCATACCCTCATAAAGCCACTACACTAGGGCCTTGGAGTTTGAACGGCCTGTGTGAAATCTCAAAGTACTATAATAATGCTACATCTCTTTGCTACATTGCTGAAAAGGATGTTATTTTGATTCTTTAATGTTTACAAGTGTGCACTTTAAATGCAAGTATTCTTACTGACAGTAGAGGCTCATGCCTGTAATCCCAACATTTTGGGAGGCCAACTGGGGAGGATTACTTAAGCCCAGGAGTCTGTGACCACCCTGGGGTACATGGTGAGACTCATCTCTGCAAAAAATAAAATTAGATGAGCACCAGGCCTCATGCTTACAGTCCCAGCTACTGAAGAGAGGGAGGAAGATCCCTTGAGCACAGAAGTTCAATAGTGCACGGAGCCGCCATTGCTCATTGTCCCATTGCACTGTAGCCTGGACAATGGAATGAGACTCTGACTCACAAAAAACAAACAAACAAAAAAAGCATTCCTTCACTTTCCTTAGAATGTTAAGAAATCGGTGTTAGAAATGTTAAAGTTCAGTTATATTCTTAGTTTTTGTTGGAAGACATGAGCTGTAGGTTGCAAATTTCAGGAATCCTTTACCAATGTCTTCAAAGCAAAATAAAAACACATTCTATTTAATTTTTTGCACGACTTCCACCTACTTAAAAAGACAGCAACTCAAAATATTTTCATTTGTTGAAAAAATACTTAACCTGATCACCATACTTAACAGATGCTGGTGATGAGAACATATGGTTCATTCATAGTACCTAAATTTAAACTTTAAAGCCCTGCTGTTTGTCTCCATTTTTAAAGAACTCTTTTCTGTCTTTTACATTTCAACATTACATTGTTAGGTTCTGTTGTCTGCTTAGAGAAAGGATTCTTTCAATGTCTTCATCAGTCTTACACTGAACAAGCAAGGAGAAAAAGTGATAGACTTGAAGTTAATAAGAAACCATTAGAAATTATCCCTTCTAGTGCTGACTGCTTGTTTAACTTCAGGGCCATTACATTAAATTAAATAATAAATATTAATCATTCTGTATATGGCTTCATGTTAGAAGTTGATAGAAACTTAAGAGAATTAAATTAGCTCTTGTGCCAATTGATATGACACATATGGCTTGTGAATGATAGAAGTGAAGAAAGATCTTTGGTAGTTGCTAATAAGCATCCCAGTAATAATTAAAATCACAATTCTAAGCTACCTGTTTATAATCTTATCTTTTGTTAGTTTAAAGAAAAAAATCTTTGACTTGTTTAAGTTATCTAATTTAACATACTACAAATGAATTTTAAGTATAATTTGTAATCATATCCAGATGTATTATTTTAATTTATATTTAAAACAAAATGTTAGTTTTTTTTTTTTTTTTTTGAGACAGAGCCTCAAGCTGTCCCCCTGGGTAGAGTGCCGTGGCATTACAGCTCACAGCAACCTCCAACTCCTGGGCTCAAGCGAGTCTCTTGCCTCCGCCTCCCAAGTAGCTGGGACCA
>CAUYTI010149877.1:0-58126 GCA_963575145.1 Galago senegalensis | reverse complement strand
TTTCATAATTTTCTTTATAGAGGTCCTTCACCTCCTTTATTAGGTACATTCCTAGGCAGTAAAATTCTTAAGGACAGACAGTATATCTTTTCCCTGGTCCAACCCCTGATCCTTTCTCTAACTCCCCTTGTTCCCATTGAGCAAAAGTATACCTGACGTGTACTAGTGCTTTACAAATGTCTACAAATGAATCAAATTACATAGAATGCTGCCCCAATTCTTTTTATCTCTCTGGTTGTCACCCAGAATCTCAGTAACATGAAATGTGAAATGGTCCACAGCTCACTTTGGAGATCCATAATGAGAGAGGTAATCTAGAACACCCCAGTGTTACAAGCCAGCCCTTGGCTCTAAAATTTCTTTTAAGTAGCTCTTTACCCCAGTTCTTAATTCATGGGGAGAGCTCTCTTCTTCAAACTATTAAGGTACTGATTTTTCCTGAGTCCTAATTTATTCTAAGAAGTCTTGAGTACTTTTTAGCCCACCAAGTTTTCTTGAACACTGCTTTTGATACAGAATTGTGGCCCCCAAGACTGGGATCTCTCCAGGTGGGTTCTTGGCTTCACACAGGAAAGAATTCAAGAGTGACTCAACAGAGGAGAGCAACAGCAAGGTTACTAGCATAACAAAGGAACAGAAGGAAGCCTTATTTCTCAATAGTGGATATATTGTGATATAGTGGATATATTGTGCCCATAACTAGGCACTCCAGTAGACAAGTAAGTGATCTCTTTATAAGTTTAAGGAATCCCATAAGCTCAGTTTTGATTGCAGTAGCTATCTCTCAGAGCAACAGAGAGTAGCACTTTGTGACTTTCCAGGGCCTTATTTTATACTTTGTATTTAATTTTATGTTAAGCATAAGGAATATTATTACTATTATTATTATTATTTTGAGACAAAGTCTTACTATGTTGCCCTGGGTAGAGTGCGGTGGTGTCATAGCTCACAGCAACCTCAAACTCTTGGGCTTCAGTGATTCTCTTGCCTCAGTCTCCCCAGTAGCTGGGATTACAGGCAACCACCACAATGCCTGGCTATTTTTTGTTTGTTTGTTTGTTTGTTTCATTGTTGTTGTTGTTGTATTGTCATTGTTTAGCAGGACCAGGCCGGGTTTAAACCCGCCAGCCCCACTGTATGTGGCTGGTGTCCTAATCACTGAGCTATGGGTGCCGAACTATAAGGAGTATTATTCATAAGATTTCTGGGAAAGAAGTAAGGAGTTCCCAGAACTGGAGTTTTTTCCCTCCTTTTAAACTATATAGGAAAACTTCCTGGAGGTATCCTGGCATTTGTAAACTTCCAAGGTGCTGGGGAGAGTTTCCTCTAGTACGCTAATGTATTATAAGCAGGGAGGGTAACACAGGCCTTTTTTATAGGCATCTGTCTTCAGAGTTGGTTTGGGCCAGTTTCTTTACTGCCTCCTGTTTGATCAGAGGCTTTGGTTCAGGTCTCATGACTCTTTATAAAGCAGGAACTGTAGGTTTCCTGTCTCACTTTTAGGATTCTGTTAATGGAGGAGAATCACGTCTGAGTATGCTCACAGGTGTCTTGTCTAAACAGTTAGAATGACCACCCCCAACTTCACATGTTACTGGTTTAGCAAATATAAATTGCCCTTAAATTCAAGCTTGAGTCTGTATCCCTCCCAAGAAAAATGCACTAGTAAAAAATAGAGAATACTACAGTTTTTAAATAAAAATGAAGACATTAATTTAGGAAAAATAGGGGTGAAATATTTTCAAACTAACATTACTAAATTTGAAAAACATTAAAAGAAAAATAAGGGGCCACTTCTTTGACTTTTCTCATCATACTTTTTTATGTCCTTATTTTTAGCATCTATTTTTATAATTCCCACTTAACATTGATCTGAGATATCTGATGTTTTCTTTTCATACAATAAAGAAGACTTAAAATAACCAACTTCACTCTTGCTGTTAGAATCAGGTTCTCACTAATTGGGATCATCTAAACTTTTAACAATCTACTTGGGGATAATTTAATTGATAATTAAGAGCAATTCAGATCATCACCCCAAAGGACTTTTAAAAAATACATGAAAAGAAAGTATGACTCTTTGCTTGGATTAAAAGAAAGAGAAAGAGAGAAAGAGAGAATTTTTTTAAACTGAGTACACAATTAGCTAGAAAGACAGCCTTGATTGCTTAAATCAAAGCTTGCTGTGTCACTGAGATGAATTAGACCTATCTAAGGAAGGCCTTTTTCATGGATAAATTAGCCTTTACACACTAATAGCGGTCACCTCACCTGTAGGAGCAACATTAGATATAATTGTTACAGTCCCTCCAAACACAAAGTTCAAATACCAAAGGCTGTCCTCTTGAAGGGAGACCACTTAGATCAGGCCTCCTCAAACTATGACCCACGGACCACATGCAGCCTACCTAGGACATTTATCTGGCCTGCCGGGTATTTTTGCTGCCACTGCCTATCCTGTTTAGCAGCCGACTCATTCCGGGGCCGCAGTCCAGCCCTCCAATGGTCTGAGGGACAGTGAACTGGCCCTCTTCTTTAAAAAGTTTGAGGACCCCTGACTTAGATCTTCCTTCTTTTTCTTTCTTTTTATTTTCTAGAGAGTCTCAGTTGCCCTTGGTTGAGTGTTGTGGCATCACAGCTCATAGCAACCTCCAGCTCTTGGGCTTAGGTGATTCTCTCCCCTCAGCCTCCTGAGTAGCTGAGACTGTAGGCGCCCACCACAATGCCCAACTATTTGGTTGTTGTTGCACTTTGGCCAAGGCCAGGTTCAAACCCACCACCCTTGGTATATGGGGCCAGGGTGCCCTACTTACTGAGCCACAGGCCCTGCCCTAGATCTTCCTTATTTTTCAATGGTAAATATAAACACACAACTAGCCACTCCAGCAGACAAATAAATGATTTCTTTATAAGCTTTAGGAGTCCTATAAACTCATAAGTGGCCTATAAAATTGTGCCTGTATCTCTGTTGATTTTGAGAGTTCAAAACTTTCACCAAAGTCTCTAAGAATCTGATGACTCCAGAGGGTGAAGGGACACCTCCTTCTGTGTGCAGGTACAAGACAGGAGCCCAGGAGCTTGGTACATACATCATAGAGTCTAGAATTCAGTGCCAGTGGTTCATCCCAATCTCCCTCTCCTAAGCTATTGCCTCTCTACCTCTACAAAACACTGGATTTTTAAAACCTGAAGGTCTAGGATGGGATTTGAGATTATTACGCATTTCTAATATGTTCCTAGGAAATGTTGAGTGGCTGGTCCATAGCCCACACTTGGAGTAGCAAAGCCTGTGCTTCATGTCACAAAATCCCTTATTCAGTCATAGCCTAATCAAAAGCAACCTGTTTGGGGTATCTATTTTTACATTATGGTGCTGGTGGTTATGAGAATAGAGAAGATATAATCTTTGCAAGACAATTTCACAAAGTGTAAACTTCAGCTAGGCAAACACAGATCAGCATTTTGGATCAGACTGGATATAATTATGCCTGGCATTTAGTGGTATAAGTGGCATATTCTTAAGGGTTTACGTTAAACGAAAGAAAAGTGTTACTACTATAGAAAATAATTAATGGGGGAGGCAGGATTTGAACATGAACTTGAAGGTACATAGGAATTAAGGTCAGGAAAAGAAAGAGAATTCAAGAAAGACCACACATCTAAATCTTAGTACCAGAAATGAATATGGGACAGGGAGGAGAACAGCCTAGTGAGAGCCGAGTTGGTCTGGGGATAGGATAGAATGTAAAGATCTCTAATAGGAACATCTTAAGCTTTTAGAACTAACTGTAATTGTGTACATTATTTCTCCCATAAAAGTTGAACTGCATTGCACAGGGTCTAGTTAGCTTTTTACATTAAGTTCTTGTAGGAAAGATTAAGGCCGTTTTTCACTTTTATGCATGAGCTAGCAAGACAGACACATCTGAAGGACCAAGGATAAAGCCCCAACAATGAACCCATAAAGGGCACGATTATGTTCCTGTTGTCAACTGCAGTAATTTACTACCTTGTTTTGTTTTACTCACATTACTTTCTAGCAAATCTCACAAACATTTAAGAGAAATGAATTAGTTATGCACAAAACTTTCTTATCACAGAGTTCAAAAATAATTGAGAAGGCTTATAAAAACTCTGCTAGGAATGGGTTGCACTAATGATTTTTCTAAATTAAGTGAGAACGTATCTTAGTTTTAGGCTCAGACTTTCTACTAATGGGGTCTTAGCTCTCTCAGCTATAGAGTAAACAGGCTACATCAGTGGCTTCACAGATCATTGAAACATCTCAAACCACATGATCGTACCACGTGAAGGCATTTTTTGGGTATTTTAAAACCTCATCCACAAGGGGCTGTTCCTATCAAGAGACAGACACCAGAGGATCTGCTGAGTGAAGAGGTCGTGCTTCTATGTCAGCTCCAACTTGGCTCAACTGCGTGAAGCAGGAGAAGGTCCGTGATGAGAAGATTCTAAGCAGAGTTTCCAGGAATAACGGACTCTCTGCTTCTGCTTGAAATATGACAATTCACAAAAGTCTGACCTAGACCTCGGATAAATGCCTGGCTGCTCTCTCAGGAAATCTAAATCCTGCAAGGGTCTAGCCTGGCTGTGCGTGTGTTCATACATACATGGCTTATGTTAGAACTAAAGGTGGGGCTCGGCCCCTGTGGCTCAATGGGCTAAGGCGCCAGCCACATACACCAGAGCTGGCAGGTTCAAATCCAGCCCAGGCCCGCCAAACAACAATGACAGCTGAAACCAAAAAATAGCCGGGTGTTGTGGCGGGCACCTGTGGTCCCAGCTACTTGGGAGGCTGAGGCAGGAGACTTGCTTGAGCCCAGGAGTTGGAGGTTGCTGTGAGCTGTGATGCCATAGCACTCTACCCAGGGTGACAGCTTAAGGCTCTGTCTCAAAAAAAAAAAAAATGACTTTTCTATGTGTGTTTGAGTGTGTCTGAGTGTGTGTTTGAGTGCTCATAACTACCGAACAGAAATATGTCTCCAGTCCATAAATCCCCCGCATGCAGACATTTTCCTAAGTCTCTGTCCTTAAACACAAACTCATCACCAATAGTGACCCATCGGTTGGTGCGGATCTGTGGGAAGGAGAAGCAGAACATTATTCTGGTGATAGTGAAGGGACACGATTCAGAGCATGAAACCTTGTTGTTTCTTACTGGTAAAAAGTAGGAAAAGCACAGGCCAGTGTGCTGGCAAAATAAGGGAGGAAAATCCGAAATGCCTGGGAATGTGTCCGAACGTGGGGAATCCTGGTCATAAAAATTAAGGTCATCCACGTCAGTTTCTCCAGCCTCAGACTGTGTGTGTCTTGTATGAAAGTCTGAAGAGAATCGAGAGTCTTCATCTGGATGTGAAAAATAAGTACAAGTAAATTTGTGACTAAGGAAGACAGGACTGGCACAAGCCTAGTTCTGCAGCCAGTGGGGAGAAGGAATTATTTTTTTATAAGGATCTCTGCTGTGCTATTAATTAAACTTTGTTAGGGTTGGCGTTGCCTTCCTTTGGGTTCAGGAGAAAGGAATGTATGCACGGGTGGCTGTGTTTTGTAATCTGTTTACCATTTTTATTGCTATTTGAAAAAACATCACGCAAAATGGAACTATAAAAATAAAGATCCAAGGGGGACGGATCTGCTGCCCTGAAACCCTGCCCGGCGCAGTCCAGCCCCTGGCCCAGAGCCGATTGACGTCAGCTGCAATATTTGACTTCACTAGGAGCCTGGCCAGTGAAAAAAATGACAGATAAGCCCCAGAATTTACTTAGAACTCAGTCAGAGAAATGTTCTCTGGGAAAGAGCTATTTCTCCTCTTCCTCTGCATCCCACAGAGATGATCTGAGCCTGGAGCCTGCTTTGATGTCAGTAAGAACTTGGCAACCTCATCGGTTTCATGGGGAGCAGAATAAGACAAGCAAGAAGCATAGAGCGGAGTCCTGCCAACTATGAAAATTTCTAAAACGTAACCAAAACACATATGGAGATGCCATGCACAGCCCTCGCACGCACGTTCTGCAGATGGGAGATGCGATCGGTATAATATCAATAGCTGTGCCTCTCACGATGCACTTCCCATCAGAAGACACAGCAGAGTGCAGAGTTGAAAATGAGCCCATCCTGCTCAACCCCAGGAGAAAACATATTTTGTCAGACAGCCAGAGAAGGAGTAAGGATGAGCGATGTTACAAACCTATCAGGAATGCCATGCTTTCCTCACTTCCCTTTAATATTTCTTAAAGCTATGAAATTGTATTATGTTAGTGTAACGTCCAGGACAGTTATAAGAGCGGCTAATGTGGTTATCTCTCACTGTGCAAGAAAGCATTCAGGAAAGATGCTGACAGATTGCATACCATGCTGCCCAGCTCTTTACAACCTAGAGTGTAAGAGTGTCACAGAGGTGACTGTGACCCCGCCCCCCAAAGAATGCCTGGATTCTACAGGAGGAAGTGGCCCGATCTTACACTTCAACACTAACATAGCCAACCGTTACTTACCCCAGACGCCCTGGTTTTTATTAAGTGAAAGTTAGGAACATCCATTTCCCTACCTCTTCCTGTTAGCTGCTTCCCCTCACCTCCACCACAAAAGACACAGCCACCTCTTTGGTTCAGGGAAAGTTGCAAATATAAGTTGACAGTGAAGCAGGAGGAAATGGCAGAGGTTCTAAAGTGTCAGGCAAAGAACAGCAAAGTCCATCCTGGAGAAGATGGTTTTGGTTGAAAGCAGCAGAAAGTGGGATATTAGGGTGATGAACAAGGAATCCACGTGGAAGACTGATGCAAAAGAGGAGGGACAGAGAAGCCAGGGTGGGGGCGACTCACCTAGAAGGACAGGTGAGGGGGGAGGAGCAGCGGAGGTAAAGCAGCAGGAAAGGAAACAGGGTCTGTTTCCCAAGGATGTTTGTGTGACAATGGAAGGATAGTGACAGGGAACATGCATGTGGCACTGACCACACTTGTGAGTGCCTTATACGTACCACACATATGTAATTCTCACCTTTCTACGTACTGTGGGTACTGTTAGGAGAGACAGAGGCACCGGAGGTTTACAGAACTGGCCAAGATGCCATAGTTGCCAGTACAGTTAAGAGATGAACCCAGGTGGCCTGTGTCCACCGTCCCTGTGCTTGACCAGTATTTAACATATGCCATACCACCCGCCATGGTAAATGGTTATCCCAACGTGCTCCTGCAAGCACTCATGGGGTGGCGTGCAGCAAGGCATTTCAGTCATCTCACAGAGGGTGGCACAGCAAGGGACAGTGCACCATGCTGTCTACTAGCAAGCTCCAGGCCTCAGTTACTGTGATCCTACACCAGTCCTGGGGGACCACAGCCTAGGAGTTGGCAAGACATGCCCTCCTTGACTTCCCCATGCAGTGGAGAAGTCAGTGTTTGCAGGGAATCGCTGATTTCCCAGAACAGTTAGTTCCTACAGTGATTAGAAATAATGACTGCTTCAAAGGCACTTTTCCTGACTGTACCTCCTGGACAAGATGGAAAAGAAAGCAAATTTAACATTTTTTTTTAAATGTATCATGCGGCAGGTTGTATAGGAACAAATCAGAATTGTTTATCCCTGAAGAATCCATTTCTCGTCTGCTAAATATCCGCATCCTAGAAGTTCAGCTATTGGCCCTAATTATTAACTTCCATTTTTTTTCTCATACAAACAAGCGGACAAAAGTAAGCAACCCGGCCCCACTGTGGTTTGCTGAATACCTGATGCGTTTGTAACAAAGACAGAAGAGCTCTGATAGGAAATCAGTGAAAACCCAAACTCATTTATTTCTGGAGTTCTATCATATTGGTAAGTTGAGATATATATGTTTCTTTTTCCATTTTTCTCTCAACCTGGTTGGAATTTACTTGCAAACAAAAGTGCTAATTAATTCAGACTTTTTACTTTATATTACTCTCCTGACGTGGCCCAGATTCACAAGCACAGAATTCTACACACACCACTCTCCTGCAGGTTTACAAGAGCCAGGCTCAGTGACCTAGTGCATTGCTGGGCCAAAAACCTCATCCCTAGTATGAAAAGTCAGAACCTGAAAACAGGTTCATGGCTGTTTTCCGAAAATGGCTCATTGGAAGCCATTGCTTGGTGACAGACGTGCCCAGTGGGTGGGTCTAAGAGGAGCGCGGAGTTCACTGTGAAGAAAATGAATTAGCTTTTGGCTAATGGAGAGGTACGCCCAAAGTAGGAACATTGTCCAGCTCTGGGACTGGTGAAAAGCTGAGGGACACTAAGGAGTCAGGAAAGAGAAGTTCAAGCTTATTACTGCTCAGATCACATTTGTATAGTCTCTGTCCTCAAGGAGCATTTAACCCAGTTGAATTGGGGCAGAAAGGAACTTTTACGAGTCATCTGGCCCTTCCCCCAGACTGCAGGCAGAGCCCCTCAATCTGTTATCGTAGAGGAATTATTTTTACCTAAGCACTGAGCAAGATCAAGAGATCCATGGGAATCATGTCCTTCTACATAGGAAGAGACAGAAGTGGCAAATGCATGCACACGTGTGTGTGTGTGTGTGTGTGTAAGTGGAAGCACTCAGATATGCATACCTCGTACTCGTTATGGGATAAGTTTAAGGCAGCTCCCAGGATTTCTAAAATACTAGCAGGACGATGTCACGTGTGTCCTGCTGGAGTCTGGAAGTCAAACTGACTTTGGATCTTGGAAGGTGACTTAACCTCTGTGCATTATTTTCCTCATCAGCATAATAAGAATCATAATAGTTTTTATCATTGATAAGTAGTAACAGTACTTAATATACTTAGTATAGTAGCTATGATATCGGATTTTCCTAATTTGAATTAAGATAACCCACATACAGTACAGTTCTAGCCATTGGTACTTAGATTCTGCTCTCCACAGATTTTCCAATATTGAGAGTTCATTTTTAGAGAAATCTCAATTTCTCCACTAATAGAGAAAATACTAAAACATACTGACCTTTTGTCCCCATACATCTACAAACGAGAGACAGTTATTGTTAGTAGTATTTCATAAGGGTTATGTCATCCTTCACATTAATACTTCTACCAAAGCATCATAAGGTGCTGGGTGTCGAAGGTCTTAGCATCTATCCTTGCCAACAGAAAGCACCCAATGAGAGAAAGTCATTATTACTGAATTTAGTATTATAACAAAGTGGCACACTGTAAAAGCCCGGGTACAGAATAGCCAAGAACAGGAATGGAGATAACAAATAAGCTGGAAAGTTTGCTGAAATGTATTTACGATGCATGAGTGCATGCAAGTAGACCACAAAGTTGTATCTAAGTTTTCCAGATATCACCATAATAGGGGAAACCCACCATAAATGGGAAAATATGAATATGTACATGATCAGTCACTATGTCTTGTCAAAAATCCCAGTCCCTGCAGAAGGTAGAACTATCCTGTCTAACTGAGATCAGGGGTTGCTGTTAGAGGAGCTCAGAAAAAAGGGACTGTGGAGAGTAGAAAGCAACCCCGTCAGCGTACCTGCAGTACACGCGGCTAGCAGAGCAGTTTCCCAGGTGGTATGATGGCACGACATCAACGTTCAAGCAAGTAAATTAATTCTCTCTGGGCAGAGGATGGTGGCAACGACACGTTTCAGCACCAAATTTCTTCCAGATCCTGTCTGAGCCCAAGAGAACTGGATCATGTGGAGGGGTGATCAATTTTTTCATAATGGAACCCCACATCTTACAAGCAAGTCTTCCAAAGTAGTGTCTCTTCCAACTGAATTTCTGGTCAATATTAAGTAATAAGGTTAAGTAAGTAGACGACAGATGTAGACAGTCAGATAGACAGAAAAGAGAGAGCAATAGAAATAAAGGGAAAAAGATGGCAGCATTTTACATGTCGTGGCAGAGGAGAACGTATAGTTAGTTTCCCTGGTTAACTATTTACAATACCCAACAACTTTTGATCAGGAGGAAGGTCTAACTTGAATTCCTGCATTAGCACATAAGCCCGTTGTATACGACACTATCCACAGAGAAGCAGGAGAATCTGGTCTGTAGTTGCTCCAGAATGAACTAGGCACTTGAAGTAGCTCAAAGTTTCCCTTTGGCCATTTCAACAGGTTTGATGAATATGTTCCCATTGTTTAGATACGCCCAATAAGCCATGGTTTATCCTAAATACTTGTGCTGGACTTTGAAATATAAACTCATTTTATTAAATGTTGATTGACACAGATTATAGAGATAAAATACTTGCCCAATCATCCTGAAGGCAAAGATAAAAAAGTACCGCCTCTTCCCCACCCAGACAGAGTGATGCGAACTTTATTTGAGGGATAGGAATGACATTAAGAACTCTGGAAAAAAAAAAAAAGCAAAGCTCTAAAGAATTGTAGCAAATATATATCTGTAAGAGGAGCTAGAAATAATTCTTCGTAAAAAAATATTATAACGGAGCATGTTAAACTCTGTTAAGCTTAGTTGAAGCTTGCTTAACCGTGTTTACCTTGAGGCTGGATATATTAAATTCTGAGACACAAATTCAAGTCAACAATTTGAATTCTAAAAGATCGTGCTTGAAAACGATATGATGGTCTTTTTAAATTGTAATTTTAAAGTTATTTTAGCTGTCCTGTGTATTTCTAATAACCTCTAGCTGACAATGTTACAAACTTTTGAGTTTCCATCTTGCTGTAAGAGACAAAGTGTGATCCCAATATGCCTATCAATTTGCTATGTAACAAGGCAAGACGGAGTGGATCCTCTCAATTCTAGAAAAATGAGTCTAATTTCCATGAGACAATTTGAGGCACTGTTTCATAGGCTTTTACCTGTCAGAGAGAAACGCAAGAGGAAATCTGCTATTTGGGGGCTTCTTCCATGTAAATGACAGGCAGGAACACAGGTACCATGCTCACTGTCACACGCTGCTTGGGTTTGTAGAGAAATCCTATTCTCCTTTCCAAGGCATAGCAGACGGCCACGATGATTCTGCTTCACAAAGAAAAAGGGCCTAAGTAGCAGCCCAAGAAAGAAGCCTCCAATGTTTATCCTAAAAGAAGCGAAGTAGTCCTTTCTCCGACATGGAAAATGACAATTCCGAGGCTCTCATGCTCACAGCCACTCCTCCAAGTGACCCAGGATGCAGATTCAGGTAGGAAAAGGCCTGAGATGCTGTCCCAGAACCCAGCTGTACTTGACTGTGGCACATGGGGACACAATTACTGGAATTCCTGACCATGAGTGTCTGTACATTCCGTAGGGGGGCTATGTAGCAAGTGTTTTGGGTTTGTGTATTTTTAATTTTTTTCTTTGTGTCTATGAATGTGTGGTATTTATGGCCAATCATCTAGCAGGTCATAAAAACTCTTCTATGTTAAATAAAACTTTTGAACTTTTATTAAAATCTGAGTTCTTGTGCATAGTTGTGATTTTTGTTGGGCAAAATGTGAACATTGAATGTACACCCAGCTTTCACATTGTCAGAAACAACATCAGGCCCAGAGACTCAAAGTGTTCTTTTTAAGTCATATTTGTAGTTACAGTCGTGCTATTCCAAAGGTTTTGCCCGAGTTCTTTTCCGCCCTGTGCCCCTACTTCCCTGAAATTACGACTCTAGATAATTACAAAAAGGGAACATACAATTGTTTTCTCTCAATCTCTGTAACTGTGACTATGTAGAAATTTGCATTTATTTTCCAAGAAAAACGGGGATAAATTTACAGAAAGAAAACTGACGTGTTTCCAATGTGATTCTCGTTGGAAATACTTAATCTCCTCAGGTGAGTAAATTCTACCCAATGTTGGGAAATGGCCAATTATAAATGAAACTGGATTTGGTTAGAGAAACTGAATCCAGGAATGCCAACTTTGTTGACAATGAATATTTAATAAATACTCTCTGTTCTAATTATTAATTGCTACTTAATAAACACCCCATCTATATAACTAGTAACCTAAAAATAATTTTCTGCAATTCGGAGGGTTGGGTGGACTGTTCCGCTGATCACCCAAGCGTCACTCACCTGGCTGCTGTCCTCTGACAGCTCCCCTGGAGCCGAGGGCCCAGGGGGACTTCCCTCACAAGTTTGGCAATTGCCACGGGCTGTTGCTGGGGCACCCAGCTGTCTTCCAGCTTGTCTTTCATTCTCTAGTGGACTACACTGGGATCTTCTCAGAGTTCCAAGGAAATCAAAGAGGAAGCAGCAAGATCTGGGTTCCAAAATTAACACATTATCATTTCTGCCACTTTAGGTCAACAAAAATCACATTTGGCCCAGATTCAGTGGGTGAGGAAATAGACTGCATTCTTGATGAGAGGAGTGACGGCAAACACTGGGGAGGGCAGGATTCACGGGAAACCATGGTTCTCACAACCCACCACATTTCTGAATTGGCGGAAATAAAGTCGTATTCTATAAAGCAAGCTTTGTGGTTTAAATTTTTTTCATTGCACCATTTAAGAAGTAGGATAAAAACCTTAGACCTCACCCACATTATATAGATTATAATTTCCCAGAGGCCAGTGCTTCTTGTTTCCAGAACGTGGCTGCTGGCAGGTGGGCACTTGATGGCTCAATAAATTTGTTGAATGAATGAAAGAAGAAATAATGATACATAATCTAATTACAAATATAAAAAGTCAAATCAGATACAGATTTGAAAAGCCGTTCTTAACTCTACACCAAGAGTACGAATTAGATTTCCAGCGTGGCTATGAGTTCCCTTGTTTACTTTCTTGCCTTTAGACATTTGACATTGAACGAATGTTTTGCTCCCAGTAAAATAAGTGAGGAATGCAGAATTTTTCTCTTAAAGAGTCCATTTAGGCCATAATTGTAGACTCCCAGTCATTCATGACGAGTAATCCAAAGAGTTAATCCACACACTTTCCCTTTGTTGAAAATAATGGTTTAATGTGTAGTCAAAAATCCTAATCTTTTGTCTCATCAAAGACAAAATGCTTGTTGAGAATGTAGCCAATGTTTAAAAAAAAATCATTTTTTAGCTACTGATGAGAGAACTAGAGAAAACAGCCTCCTTTTGAAAATTATCTTAGTAATAGAGAGAAACTCAGGGAACCAAGTAGTGAAGGGTGGGATTGCTTGGTGACAGGTGTATCTACATGGACACATGAGTGTACGTAGTGGATGCAGGGATGCGTGTGGGCGCCCGTGCATATGTGTTGGCTACCTAACACCTGAACGCTTCTGATTTTTGAAGTTACCCCAGTGAAGGTTGGTGGTAGAAAGTCAGATATACTTGCAGACATCACCCCTCAGGCCACTTTTCAATATTGAGGTAATAATTAAAAGACACAGGAAAAACTGAGAAAATACTTATTACAAGTGGCAACCATCCTCTGAGTGCATTAAGCTGATGGCAGCCTGGAAGGGCAGAACCTGTGCCCTGTTCCCTGCTAGGGTAAGTGTTTTGTCCCAGGATTAGGTGGTGCCCTGAGGCTCAGCCTCCTTTAGTTCCTGGTCATTATCAGAGCCTGGCCCTTCCAGGTCAGGTCTGTGAACCACCTACTATCCTTCTAGGAAGTTTTCTCCTTGATTTTGTTGCTTTCTGTTGCTTGCCATATTTTTTATATTTTCTTCATTTAATTAAACCCTTCAAACTGATTTTATTTTTATTTGCATTTATTTATTTATTTTTTGAGATAAAGTCTCAAGCTGTCAACCCTGGGTAGAGTGCTGTGGCGTCACTGCTCACAGCAACTTCCAACTCATGGGCTTAAGCAATCCTCTTGCCATCACAATGCCCGGCTATTTTTCTGGTTGTAATTGTCATTGTAGTTTGGCAGGCCCAGGCTGGGTTTTAACCCGCCAGCTCTGGTGTATGTGGCTGGCGCCTTAGCTGCTTGAGCTACAGGCACCAAGCCTTCAAACTGATTTTAAAGTGAATCAAATGGGTAGGTTGGATGAGTATGTGAAATTCTACTCATTTAATTTTACATTTGTATGTATTTAGACACAGTCTCACTCCGTCACCCAGGGTAGAGAGCAGTGGCATCCTACTAGTTAACAGCAATCTCAAACTCTTGAGCTTAGTCTCCTGAGTAGCTGGGACTATAGGTACCATCTAGGTACCTATAATACCAGGCTAATTTTTTTTTTTCCTGTTTTTAGTAGAGACAGAGTCTTGCTGTTGCTCCGGCTGGTCTCAAATTTCTAAGCTCAAGATATCCTCTCAGCACAGCCTCCCAGAGTGCTGGGATTACAGGCATGAGCCACTGTTCCTAGTCCTACCTATTTAATTTTGAAATCTTTATCTCAGAAATTAATAGGATATATGGTATATAATACATTTCTTAAAAGAATAAACATTTTCAGGGGCTATCTTTTGACCAGAACTGGCTGTGCTATTTAAAAGAGATGCTGCATTTGTATGCTGGTGGAGATTTGAGGACGCCAAGCTCTAACGTACCATTCTTGATGGGGCTGTTCCAGCGAGTGTGGAAGGAAACCAGATGAGAGGGAAGCATTTGCTTTCTTACTCAAAATAGAGGACCCAGTCATTAAAAAGCAAGGCACCTTCTTACACAAAAGGAAATGCAGAGCACAAGAGACAAGGCAAATTTGCAGCTGGACGGTCCAAGCCAGAGTACTAGGGTCCACCCTACTCAGTACCTGGGTGACCTTGACCCAGTCACTTTCCATTTCTGTTTCAGTGTTCTCATTTGAAACTCTATAGCCCAGGCTTTCATGAAGATTGATACATGCAGAGCATATACGCATAGGACATTATTGCCAATATTTAGTGTTTAATTAGTGTCATTTAAATAACTAAAATACAAGGATAAACCCCATAGAACTGTATGGTATTTTATATAATTGTATCTAATCTCAAAACGTGTTATAAATAACAACAAAAAATTCTCCCCATTTCACAGGTAGAGCAGCTAGGCATTAAAACAGGATAAAGTCCTTGCTGGGTGTGGTGGCTCACACCTGTAATCCTAGTCTCTGGGAGGCCAAGATGGGAGAATTGGTTGAGCTCAGGAGTTTGAGACCAGAGTGAGCAAGAGCGAGACCCCATTTCTAGTGAACAGAAAAATTAGTAGGCATTTTGGCAGGCACCTGTAGTCTCCAGGAGGCAGAGGCAAGGGGGATTGTTTGAAAACAGGAGTTTGAGGTTGCTGTGAGATAGCCTGGAGCAACCAAGTGATACTCTGTCTCAAAAGAACAAAAAAAAAAAAAAAAAGAAAAAAAAAAGAAAAAAAAGGATAAAGTTCTTGCTGAAACACTATGGAGTAAAATGTTCATTTATTCATTTTCCTATTCATTCACTCAACCACAACATAAAAGGGCATCTTACGTGAAGACACCATGGTGGGCACCGTGCTTGGAATGGAAGACAAATTGAAAGTCACTGTTCTCCGGGAAATTTCAGTTAGAATCACTTAAAGTGACCTCACCTTCAAATAGTTGAGATAATTAAACAAAACATAAATCAACTATCTATTCCCCTGTGCACATCTAAATAAAGTTGGTATTCTTTTTTTTGTAAAGGATCAGTGAATATTTTTGGCTCTGTGTGACGTATGGTCTCTTTGTTCCAACTATTCTGCTCTGTAATAGTAACACCTGCACAGCCTTAGACAACATCTGAGTGACAAAGACAGAAAGCTGGCTGAATTTGACTCGTGGGTCACACAGCCTGCAAATCCCTGATCTAAGGGCTGGTGATTCCCATCTTTTTAAGGGAGTTACCTCTGCATCTCAGGAAGAAAAAAATCACCATGCACTTTTATTTATGAACACTCTTGCCCTCCAGCCTTAGTCAGTGACTTAGGACAGATGCAAAAACAGAAGAACAAAGAAGTCCAAATCAATGGGTACCTTTCAAACTTTCTACAGAGCATCCTGCAGGGGAAGCTGCAAATTCTGATCTGTACACTTCAGCATGTTGCTAATCATAATTAATTCCTTTAGTGTTCATTGTAAGAACATGAATCATGATTAATTAATGTGGCATGTAAATATAACATTTAATTTTTCCCAAATTTCAGGGGAGCCTATTTCAGTGAATAATTGAAAGAAAACGAGTGTGGAAGGAAGAGAATAGAAAGTTTGCAGTACCAGCCATAAAATGCAAGGGAGACAGCACAAGCTGGCACTATTTGAAGCTATATTAGTAAGTGATGGGTTCAGTAGGATATAAATACCGTGCATGTGTCTCTCACTAACACTTTACAGTGAAGAATATTTGTAGGGATACTGGAAACTCCAGAGCTAGGGAATGACACATCTCAAATCCAGGCAAAGTTATTGCCCGTGCCTTACCCCTCACTTCTGATCCATTTCCCAGAATTTTTGACAAGGGTGACATTTTTCAATCACAGCAGAGAATAAGTCTCGGTTGAAACCTACTAATATCTGAAATTGCTTCTTCATAATGCATTATTTTACAAGATCAAAACAATATTTTATCATCTCTTTTCCTGTCTCGTATGCATACATTCATGCCTTGGCAGAGTATCAATTACTGAAAAAATCATTTTATTAATTTATCTATGCTTTTCATCCCTAACGCCAAATCAGTGAGTAGGAATTACCACAAAGCCTAAGTGGAGAATGGAAAGATAAGAAATGTGGACACAAAATTCTATTACATTTCCCCTAACCAATGGCACCCTATTGCCAACTTGAACTGTAAATGTTAGTTAATTTCTTCCCATTTTCTGCAATTGTTGACAACATTTTAAGGCCAGGCTTACTGAAAAGTTTGAAAAAGGAAAGACCTTGACTATTAAACTACAGGACAAACAAATGCAATCAAGTAGGAAAACAATTGCATTTCCTTCCTTCCTTTTTTCCTTCCTTCCTTCCTTCCTTCCTTCCTTCCTTCCTTCCTTCCTTCCTTCCTTCTTCCCTTTCTCCCTCCCTCTGTTCCTCCCTCCCTCCCTCTCTTTTTCCCCTCTTCTCTCTCCCTCCCTCTTTTTCTCTTTCTCGATTTCTTTCTTTCCTTCATCAACTTGGCTTCCCTGCAATATAGATTAGCTGGAACCCACCATTTACATTCCAAGACCCTCATGATAATTTAAGCCATTGTCCCTTTATATGATCCACCTAAAGTGGGGACTGCTTGCATTTTTCTAGGTTGAATGTGTACCTCACGGTCTTTTTCTCTTACATACCACCATGTCAGATTGTAGTTGACATCTATACATTGAGCCCCACTTTCGGACTGTGAGCTCCTTGAGGACAAGGTCTATGTCTCATTCATCTGTGTGTTCCCTCTTCTAGTATTGGGACTTGCACACAGGCGGACACCTGGTGTAGTACGTCTTAACAGATTTTTGCAAAGAATTCCCACACATCCCAGGGTTGGTGGCCTTCCTTCAGCTTATCTTCTCTTTGATCACCTCTCCAATCTAGGCCATGTCATGCAGACTAGAACAGAAAACCTCCAGTAGCCTTTTCAATATGCTAATGTTCAGTTCAGAAACCTGTAGCAATTTGAGATTTCAAATTGTTAGAAAGCTTAGATTGTTTAGCTTGTCAATATTAATCACTCTACCTCACCACAATCACTTCTATCACTGCTGTAGCCAAAAAGAATATGCATATTGCCCCTTCTTGCCCCCAGATGATTGACTTTCCACTTTGGCACTTCAGCACTTTTTTTTTTACAACTGCAAACTATTTCCTGCAAAAAATAAACCCAAACAAACCACTACCACCGGCAACGATAAACACTGCTCAAACTTCCCTTTCTGGAACTCTGCCATTGCTTATTTCTGATCTAACTGAAGTAATTCCTTCAATTTTCATTCTTAGCTCTATTGACTGTCCATGTTTGAACACTGCTTTCTGTGTGCTCTTAAGTCTGCTGCACAGACGTCCTCTGCTTCATCTCCATGGCATACCCTTGATACAAGTGTAAATACTTGTTTTTGCTTTTTGTTGTCTTTGGGGACCAGCTTTGGGGCCACATCTCTGATCCCCATTTGTAACCAGGTGGTTTGGGGCACATAGGTCCCCATCTCCAATTTCGGAAGTGGACCCCGCTCGGCTCATTTCCTCAGGCCAAGGCATCAGTTCTAGGAAGGGAATGTAATTGTATCAGACTCAATAACCTAATAGAAGAGGTTTGTTGGGATTCTAAGAAAAAGGAGCTTCCTTCCTCTCCTTCTTGGAGCTGAAAATCTGTTTCTTTTCAGGTTGGAAAGTCTAAGATGCACCACTCAGAGCCACCATGGAGGCACACTGGTGTCCTCAGGGGAGAGGCAGAGTTGCTTTGCCACAATAGGAAACTGAGAATAAACTCCCTTTAGGAAAATAAGGATGGGCAGACTAAGAAATTATGCCCTTGCAAACCTGACCAGGGGTCCTCAAACTTTTTAAACAGTGGGCCAGTTCACTGTCCCTCAGACCATTGGAGGGCTGGACTACGGCCCCGGGATGAGTCTGCTGCTAAACAGGACAGGCAGTGGCAGCAAAAACACCTGGTGGGCAGGATAAATGTCCTAGGCAGGCTGCATGTGGCCCATGGGCCATTGTTTGAGGATGCCTGATTACACTGTGAGAGCAAATGTCCACTGAAGCTAACCTCTGGCCTTTTCAGGTATGTGAGACAGTAAATTCCCTCTGTAGTTTAAGCCAACTTGCATTGGGCTTGTTGCCCCTGGAAACCATAAGGTTCTCCACTGCTGTATAGAGCATGGGCTGAGCATCAGCACAGACCTGCATTTGAATCCCGATGGCATTACAACCCAGTTATGTAAACTCTGTCCTGTGTTTTCCTTATGAAAAATGTAGGTAAGATCTGCTTTGCAGAGTCAATCTAACACTAAGAGATATCTGTAACTCTCCTGGCTCATAAGTGAGCTCAAAAAATGATTACTCACATAGGTTAATGTACAAGATCTAATGCTGGTGCTTTATCCACTCACAAACACAGCAGTCTTGTCACAACACTTAATTGAGAGCAATAAGGATCTAAAAATGTGCATATACTCCTATATGTACATGTATACACATGCTGTGTGCATGCCACCTGTATATCAGCATTCTACACCACCTGTCTAGACAGGGTCATGATTCACCAGAAGTAGGTGGCGAGTAGCTATTTACAAAGCTGAATTATAAATCTCTAATTTAATAAACCTTTCCAGCGATACCAAGTTTTATTTCCATTTGACAAAGATCTGTGGGGCTCTTACCAGGTTTTGACAGGCAGCCATCTTTCTCCACGTTGATGAGTTCATGCTGTTACTGGGCTCTAGATGTGAATCAGGGGAAATCATCACACAGACTCTTCTGGAGGAGTTCGATACGTGTCAGCTGGTCTCTGCTCCATTAATTTCCAGTGCCTCATTTTACAGAAATTACACTGGTCCCTCCCTGAGGTGGAAGCTGGGCCTGAATGAGGGAGTCTGAGGGAAGAGAGGCGAGATTAATAGAAAGCTACACTATATAGGCCAGGTGCCGTGGCTCACACCTGTCTGTAATCTCAGCAATCTGAGAGGCCCAGGTGGGTGGATTGCTTGAGCTCAGGAGTTCAAGACCAGACTGAGCAAGATGGAGACCTTGTCTCTACTAAAAATAGAAAAATTACCCAGGCACTATGTCAATCCCTATAGCCCCAGCTACTTGAGAGGCTGAGGCAAGAGGATTACTTGAACCCAAGAGTTTGAGGTTGCTGTGAGCTATGACACCATAGCACTCTACTGAGGGTGACAGAGTGAGACTGTTTAAAAAAAAAAAAAAGATGATTAAAAAAAAGCTCTACTATGAGGCAGTGCCTATGGCTGAAAGGAGTAGGGTGCTGGCCTCATATGTTGGAGGTGGCGGGTTCAAACCCAGCCCTGGCCAAAAACTGCAAAAAAAAAAAAAAAAAAAAGAAAAGAAAAGAAAATGAAAAAGCTATACTATGTTTTCTTGGCTTTCACAACTATGACAGGAATACAAGGAAACATCTTACCATGATATGTGGTTTAGAAATATTTGAATTATGGACACTAAAGACTTCTATCTAAAATGAAGAGATTCAACCTTAATTTCCAGATCTTACCGGTAATGCAGCAAACACAAGCTTAATCTTTCTGTTTCCAAACAGAGAAACCTAGTCACTGTTTTTCTGGTGACGGACAGAGCACCATTGAGTGGAAAGCATTATCAGAAGTGCTAAGGGGCAGATGGTTGATTGCACAATCACCTAGAACCAGGACCTGCTAAGCTTTTACCATCCTCAGCTGTGAATGAGGACAAGGTGCTCAGGACGCAACTCCAGGTTTATCTGATGGCTTGTCAGCAAATGCTGTAACATTATCATCACCCGGGCTGACAAGTTGTGCCGAATCAGGAAATAACTTGTTTTGAGGCGCGCAGATGTCTCTGTGTGTCTTGTAAACAATATAGGGGGTGGGGGGAATCGAACAACAAAGGGCAGCTTTGCAGATCACAGCCCAGGATGATTGCTTGACAGGTCTGTGCCAACTCTGCTGGCGAACAAATAAAAATGAGCCGTTCCCCTTCTCTGAGGACTCTGTATTTTTAAAGGGGGATAATAAATGCAAAGCTGTGCAAAGCCTGGCTTGGGGAAATGTGAAATCCATCTCCTATCATTTGCATAACATAATCAGCAGTGCTCTTTTAATCAGGCTGGGGGAGGCAGTTAGAACATGTGTTCCATGGAGAGGTCGTGGAGCACGCCCCGAGGTGCACGCTGCACCTTCCTGAGCTCTACCCCTCAGCGACCGACACCCCTCTAGACACACTCCCCTCCCTCCCTAGGACTAAAGACCTGAAGACCAAAGAACACCATCCTCTCTGGCTCCTCCACGAGAAGGGAGGACCACACCACAGTAACATCTGCCCGCATTACCGCTTCCTGGCCGTTGAAAAGAACTGGCATTGGTCCAACTCGCAGCTATGTGCACGGTGACCTGACAGAGTAGAGCAGTGCACACCATTTCTTGCTTTGTGTGTGAATGACCTGTTTTTTAGGGAGGCCGCCCTGGCCATTCCAGAAGGTATCTGGAGACCAAGACAATTCATATCAATGCAATTCTACAGCACAAAGTGCTACTGGATCCGTTTTTGTATTAATGTTTCCATGGCGATTAGATACTTGACAATTTATTTAAACTATGAATCTAGAATGGCTCACAGCCTGGGAGAGGAAAGTTGAACCCCAAGATTTCATTTCTGGAACCAATACTAACTCAGTAGGTGAGGGACATAATTAACTTTCATGGTTTAAAAACCCAGTCACAACGGATGCTAAACACATTACAAAATATAAGCTCACTCCAATGGCTCCCTTTGGGGCCTCCTTTTGTTACTTACATTGAAAAGAGATGGGGAGGGCTGGGCTTCTGAAGGTCTGCTCACCCCCCACCCCTCGCAGAGGCTCCCCACACCAGCCCAGCCACTTACTCTGCAACTCTAGAGTCAATTCAAACCGCCTATGATTAAAAGATGGAAATATTCCCCATGGACATTGGGCAATTTATTTGTGAAAAAGATTTAATGAAGAATTTCAAAGCAGACAGTGCCCTACAAAGAAAGCTCATTTGTGAATCTCTGTGTTCTCTCTGCTGCCCTGAGCTCATCTGGGGGAGGAGGAGGGACTGATGCCCTGCAGCTATTGCCAAGTGTATCACATGTGAGTTTCTCAAGATATAAATATTCTCAGGCAGCTAAAGGCATTAGAACAGGCTGTTTTTAGATGATCAGACTCTATAGTCAGGGCCTTTCCTGGCCAAACTGACAGTGAAACTGTTTGCCCTTAGTCTCCCCATCCCTTCAGGTTCCCTGCCTTCAGTGGCATCCTCTGATCCCAGGTATTCCAAGACACAGCTACACAGGCTGTCTTTGAAGGGCTTTGCTTCTCTTACCATCTCTAAATGACCTTGTCTCTCCTTCCTGTCCTTGAGTATTTGGATCCTGGCTGATACAAACCCCTTACACACATATAATAAAGAATAATAAAACTTTGGTTTCCTGGGACATTTAAGCTTCAGAGTAAGCGTCATCTGAATTCAAATTCTTGCTCACTGGCTATCTGGCTTTGGGCAAATTATTCAAATTCCTCGAGCTTCACGTATTTCATGTATCATTCCAGTGGGTTCTGTGTATGAATTCAGTAAGATTATGAATGTAAAGATCTTACATGCATTTAAAAATACTGGTTATTATCTGTAGCAGAGGAAAACGAATTAGGCAACAACTCGGTTCAAACGAATCTAACAGAGAACTAACAGGACCATCCAGTGTGCAAGAGAGGTTAGGAGATGCATTTCAGGGCTCCTAAAATCACATTAAAAAGTGCTATCCCCAATTCAATGGAATCTCAATCAAAATCCCTGCAGAGTTTTTCTTTTTTTTAGAAATTGACAAGCTAGCTGACTCTAAAATTGATATGGAAATGGAAATTACCTGGAATAATCAAAGCAATCTTGAAAAAAGAAAATAGCAAAGTCAAGGAACAGAAATTGTCTGATTTTTAGACGTACTATCCCGCTACAGCAATCAAGACTAGCACTGACGTTAGGTTCAACATATAAATCAATGAAACACGATAAAGAGCCCAGAAATCGATGCACAATTACATAGTCACTTCATTTTTGACAAAGATGCCAAAGCAAGGCATATGGAAAAGAAAAGTCTTTTAAACAAACATTGGAACAATTAGAAATCCATTGTAGGAAAAAGTAGAAATAAAAAAACATACACAAATAAATGAAGCTCCACACCTACCTTATGCCATATATAAAAATTAATATACCTAAAGGTCAGATCTTGTAGAGGAAAACATAGCATCCTGTCTTCATGAATTGGAAGCATGGAAAAGTTTCTTAGGAAAGTCGTAACCATAAAAAAGTTGATAAATTCAACTAAGTACAACAAAATTAGAAATTTCTGTTTATCAAAAAACAGTTAAAATGGAAAGTGCTCTTCTGCTTCCGGCGTTGTGGGGTCCAGGTGGGACGCGCTAAACAAATGCCCTATAGCCCAATGTTACCTATATTGTGTAATTACACTCCCATGTATTTACCCAAGAAAAAGGAATACTATGTTCACCAAAATACCTATTTATAAGTGTTCACGGAAACTTCATTCATAATATTCCAAAACAAGGAATAATAAACTGGGTGTGAGAGAAACAGCAGAGTGAAAAAAACAGACTGGGATATATTCATACAATGGAGAACTACTCCATAGTAAAAAGGGATTAATAATTGATATGGGAAACAACTTAAACGAATCTCAAAGCCATTATGTTTTAACAAAAGAAGACATATGCAAAAGAATATGTTGGACTACACGATCCCATTCATATAAAAATCTAGAGTAGGTAAAATTAATCTATAGTAGAAAAAATTGTAACAACAATTGGAGTTGAAGATTAACTACAAAGGGGCATAGATACTACTCCTATCTTGAAAGCAATTTGGGTTACATATATGTGTCATTCATTAAAAATTAGTGAAAATCCTCTTAATTTATGCATTTCATTATATGTAAACTTTATATCAAAATAAAAACTTTGAACAAATATTGAGTTGTCATTAATAATATGCACACTATGGTATTTATGAGGAAGGATATGCTGTGTACAATTGGCTTTGAAAGGTACCCCAAATCAGGAAGATTAAAATGTAGGTAGAGAGATGGATAACCAGAGAGACACATGATAAAGTAAGCATAATAAAATGTTAATGCTGAATCTGGAGGATACACAGGATAAAGTTCTTTCCTCCTGATATGTTGGAAATTCTTCAAACTAAAATGTGGGGTGGGGGGAGGGTGCTAGTTACGCCAAGTACTCTCACAAGGCCGTCTCCACATTGCATGCTTTAATCTTTAGATTGATTACATTTTATTTATTCATTTATTTAACAAGTAATTTGAGAGGATCTGCTGTATAGTGAGTATTGGGAAAGGCCCCAGAGATCCAGTAGTGAGTGACATCATTATAGACTCTGCCCATGGAGCTTCTATTCTAGTGGGTACCAATATATAATGGGCAAGGAGACTAGTGACATTGGAGATGTGTGTCATAAAAGAATCAACCACAGGGCTGAGACTGAAGAAGCAGAAGAGCCACCCATGACATGTATGGCATTCACAAAGACAGACGCATAAGCCAGGGCCATTGGGAAGGCCGGGAGAAGAGCAACCCGTGGTGTGCCCGACCCGGAGTCCACTCTGACAGCTGGGAGACTAGCCAAGGTGCGTTACGAATGAAGATGTTCTGGTTCTGATTTTCCAATGAGAGAGAGAGAGAGATAGACAGATAGATAGATTGACAGACAGCTGCAGTTTCCTGACTAAATATCATATTGTGCCCCGAAGTCAGGAGGGAAATGAGTTTTTATAAAGTTTTTCAGTCCTCTGAAAACAAGGCCGGTAAGGCATCTTTGCACCCATCATCCAAGCCCCCTGCTGCTGTATTTTGTCATTGTATTATTATATCAATGGACTGCACAGCACAATAAGAGCTCTCAAAAATGAGTTTTGAGAAACAGCAACGAGTGTCTTGTTTGTGACCACGTGGGTTAAATTAAGTGGAGCTTTAAAAATGAAAACATCATGTTGTAAATAGTAAATACATACAGTTTTAACTGTTAATTCAAAAAAGAAAGAAATTTTGAAAATCCTCAGTATTCTTATCTGTTTGAAAGATCATTGATGCTGTAGAAAACAGAGAGTCTTTCTTAGTTTATTTTTTTAACTAATCCTCCAGATTGCTTGTCAGTCTATATTAATCAAAATCACAAGATAACTACTCAGTACTGTTCTGCTTTGCTACATAGAAGAAGCAGTCATAGTATTTCATCTTTAAAAATATATATATATATATAATAAAAACTTCTTGGCAATCTGGCTCACACATCTGTCGCTGCACTGGTTGCCAGGGCTAATTTGGCTCGTTTGGTTAAGTTCGTTGGCCAGGCAGCATCCCTGCACTGCTCACAATTCACTTTCTCCCTCAGAAGCTTTCTATTCTGAGGGCAGTCTTCTCGGATGGAGCAGCTTGCCTCACAGTTCTTCCCTTTGAGATCTCTAAATATTATTTTCTTAAATTGGCCTTGTTATGGTTAGAACCAAAGGCCGACAAATGTTAATATACAGAGTCGTGAACTCCAGTTCTGTTTAGTCTTCCACTGTGAAGAGCAATTCAGAGTATGCGGCTTCGGTGGAAGTGAAAAACCTCTGTCTTCATCAGCTGGGTCAGGAAAGGAAGATACTACAGCAGGCTCGGGTGTGCAAACTTGTTTTCATTAGGTGATTGCCCTCGGAGATCTTAATGAAGGTAGAGTAACCTTTCCTCAAACGAGCAAATGGTAACTCTTCATATAACAATTAAGTACAAATCAATTCAAATTTGCCTGGATGATAGAAATAGAATTTGTCACTATTCTTTCCTATGAGTATAATTTATTTTTATGAAAAGCTCTGCCTCTTATCTCACGGCATACAACATCCCTGTGGAAAAAGAAGCTGGCTACTGAGTCCTGTTTTCCCCCTAGGAGGAGAGCCCTGGTACTTCTCTCCCCTCTTCTGTGCAGCTGAGTTGTTCCTCTAATAAAATAAAAGGGATTTGCTCTGAAACGTCTGAAGTTTCCCGGTCTTCCTTTCAACCACAGGACTCCTCCTGCGCTGGGTGGTTCAGCCAGGGATTTAGGGGAAGTGGCACACACACAAGGACTGGACAAAAGATTAAAAAAAAAAAAAGGCTTTGGTTTCCTTCTTCCTCGTGGCCTAAGTGAGGCAGCAACTGTCACCCCTCCTCCATTGTGCTTGTGTTCAGGGAAAGTTAAGAAAGAACAGGGATCATCAAGTAGGACTTCTGGGACTTTCATTTTTAACCCGAGTTGAAAACACAGGGGCTTGGAGACCTTTTTGGTAACCCTTTAAACTGAAGTCAAAGGGTTCAAAAGGAAAAGGAGAGCCTATGAAATATATACTAAAGGCAGCAACCACAAGGAGAGAGGGAAGTAATGTGTGATTTGGGATAGATGCCTTTGACATGCTCATTGATCTCAGTGACTTGCAGAGTGCTGATAGCACTCTGGCCTCAGGGTGAGGCGCCTTGCCAGCTTCCAGATCAAAGGAGCGCCTAGGTGCTGAATCCCTGGCGTACTCCCAAGCAAAAGTGCCTGGAGCCACATTTGCTAATTACAGGTTGTGTTCTGCTGTTTCCAAACAGGGTGAAAGTGACAGAAGTTTAACTGTGAATAATTACACACTTGAATAAGTATGTGATTAGCACTATTTGTTGTGGTTGGGACTGGAGTGACGGGACAAGAATGGAGTGATTGCATTATTTACAGCTTAATTGTAGACAAGTAATTACTTATGTAAGCTGATGGTGTGGGGTCACAAAGGACCTGCAGAAGAATGCAGATGATCTGAAATTCAACTTCTCAAACCAGTCACCCCTCCCCACCCACCTCCCTTTGAGCTTGATAAAGAGAATCAACTATGCATTTCTTGAATGAAATGCTTTGGAATGTTAAATGTCTTGTTCAGTCTAAGCAAAGTAGCAGCAGAGATGTTTTAAAAATCTCGGCTTCTAAAGTAATAAATCACAAATGCCACCTAGTGGTTCCTAGTATCCAGTGGCTGCATTATCTGTATAAGGTAGCCCTAGCCCAGTACAAGAGGGGATTTTTAGAGTGTGTGTGGGGGGTGGGCGGGAGCGGTTGTCCAGTTTGGGGGGAGGTGTCCAGTACTCAGAGTCCATTCTGCATCCTCTTCTTACCCCTGCCTTCCTCTGTCTTTATTCAGCTTCACCAGAACATCATGGTCACAAATTCTCCCCCCACGGCTTTATACCACTGTAACATCTAGAGGTGCACTGGCGATCTGACAGCAAATCACTGTGTAGTTTTTATTCCCCCCCCCCCCCGAAGCCACCAAAATAATAAACACGGTAGTCTACAGCTTTCTTGGTTTGGGAGTGGACTCATGGATGCATTTCCTCGGCTGCCACTTCTCATTCACCAGGTGGTTGAAAGCTACTTTTCTAATTACCACAGTCCTTGTTTCAAGAGTTCATGTCTAGATTAAAATCTGCAGGGATCCTGTTGCCATAAACTCTCCCAAGGCACGTGCCTATTTAATGAATGTGTTGGTGGGGGGAGGGGGAGCGGTGGGCAGAGAATAAATTTATTGTTAAGCCTTATTTGTTTTCACAAGGCCCCTCCCCTAGCTTTTTAAATAATTCTGTTAAATAATAGTAGACATGCCGATTCTCCTCTCAGAACTCAACACTGTACAAGCAAATTTTCCTTGAATAGGACCCAGAGGACAGTTCTGTAGACCGGAGAGCGCCTGTGTGCTGCGAGTTTGTAACTGCTGGGTTCTCCGACCTCACCAAGCCTCTGTTCCTCTGGTTATAACATCAGAAACAAAGTAATGACCTTGCTCCAAACTGATTCAGGCCACCGATTCAAGGATACTGTTTGAAGGAGGTGGCTGACTTGCTGTTTGTGAAAGCTGTGATTTCGTATACAGTTTTGTCACTGTCAATTCTGGGTCCATTTCCCTCTGGGCTCACAATACTCAGCAGAATATCCACGTCCCTCCATTATGGGACGTTCTCCTGCACATGATTGCTTCCACCCAGCTAGGGCAACCTCTTTCATTCTCAAGATTCCCTTCACACCTTTGGACACTGGTATCAAAGGTTAAAAAAAAAATTAGTCTAACTCATTAGATCAAACGCTTTTTTCCACTGGGATCCACTTATTAGTATGCCACCAGAAGTCTCTTCCTTTCCCTAAGTGGAGAACATCGCCTTTGCCTTTTTACTTTCTATATTTCTGTGGCTTTACCCTGTGCTGCCTTTCTGACTCTGGAGACTGCCCCTCCTAGGGCTGGTCTATTCCTAGAACTAGTAAACAACCCACCTGCTAGGGAGCCTTTCATATCCCAACTAACCAATCCACAGCTCACCTTCCCACAACCTTCTCCATCTGGCTGGTAAACTCTGGGCCACTATTCCCCTCCCCTAACCATCCCAGAGTCAACAAGAAAACGAGAGACAGCATCTATACCCCAAAGCCCACTGAAATTATTCAGACAATCCTATCCTAAACCAGCTTATCCTGCCTGGCCCATTCCTTCCTGTGAAAACCACAGACCCTGGTGCTTCCTAGTGTGACCTGAGTGGCCTTTGTGATGTCCTCTGCTCCTGGGAGTTGTGAGGAACAATATTTTCATTGGCAGTTGTCTCCAGTACCTGAATAATAATAAAATTTACATATTAAAGCAGAAAACTCTTGCCTAAACCCAGTCACGGTTCTCCACTATTTTCACCCTAAGATGTTATCACTTACTGATGCTTCTTTGGACCGCTCATGCCAAATGCCCACTGACCAGCAGCACACCCATGGTACAGTAGGAAAGCCTCAAGTGTGCCAGATTCACAGGCCGGGTTCAGACTGACTGCTTTCTCACACTGTCAAAGTCCCCTTTCTGCCCACTAAGGGCATACGTCACTCTTAAAGATGGACAACTGCCCCAGCCCAGCCCACTCTGCCCACTGAGGGCCATATCTCTTTCTTGGAGTGGCCAATCTTCTCTCTTTCTCCAAAGTGGATTCTTAGATACACTGCTAATTTGGAAATGACCTTCTTGGAACTGTTCCATCTCCTTCACTTCATCATTCAGGTTGACTTTGCAATTATGTTTGTTTTGAAATATATAAAAGGAGCTGGATATTTTGGGGGCAGTGGAGTGGGGAGAAGGGACTTTCAGCCAAATAGCAAAGAGCTAAAATTGAAACGTCGGTATGAATGGATATTCATTGCCAACCCAGCTTGACAAAGGACCAACCAAATAACTTTGGCCAAGTCACTACTAATCAAAACCTTATGTTCCCAAATATAAGCTGGAAAAATGAGTTAGATAACATCTTAAAAATCATTCTTGGAAGGGACACAGTGCATCCTTAGGAAACAGCTCCTCCTAGGAAACCCCCGTGGGATAATTCAGAGGGGGTTAGAAAGATAGAGCCTTCTCCCATAAGTACAAGTCTCTCTCCAACATGTTTTTTGCCATCTATGGGGCGATGTGCCCTCTCTCTCAACCTTTCTTACCCCTAGGTCACTGATCCTATTCCTTTCTTCATTATTGCGCCTTCTTGGAAATCTGATTAGAAGCTCATGTCCCAGGACTGATCAGTATGAAGAGAGCTCACCTCCAGCTGCATTGCACAGCTGGCTCCCAGGGATCCACCTTGGATAAGCAGCGTCCTATCATTTCAATACTTTTGGAGCTCATTTTGGATTTTGTATTTGCCATTTGATAGATGAGAGAGCCATTCATATAAAGGGCTCCATGAGAGAGCCATTCACGTAAGGGTTTAGGTCATTCTTTATAAATAAGTGAGCAGCACTTCTGATTTCTTCTTCCCTCCCAGATTTTCTCCGTTCAGCACTTTTCTAAGATACAAACACTGGCTCCATCTTACATGTTGATGTTGGTAAGGAAATTCTATTCGATGATTTCCCACAGAGCTGTGCTTTCTATAACAACAGAGAAGGAATGTTTTGACTGAGAGCAACCATCTTGGAGGTGGCTGGACACCAGCATGACCTTGGTCATTGTCACAAAAATTCAATGAACAAGATCAAGGGGTTTTTCTTTTCTCCTCTTTGTTTTCTCAGCTATGCCAATAGTGGGGAAATAAGCCTCCCCATCCTAAAGGAATTTAGTCGAGCAGCCTATCATATTTTTAAAATTAGTATGTTGTTTCCTATCTTAGGGGAAGAGGGGAGTGACAGGGGTTAGGCTGTCCTTGACTTTCAGTTCTTAGCCACCAGTGTGAGACATTCTACTCTTCTCACTTGAGCAGTCAGCCATTAAACCTACCTGTTCGGAAAAGAATGCTAAATTGCTGGTGACTGCAATGGCATAAGCTACATTTAATCATTTACTCTGAATCGCTTTAAGATGATAATGCCCTAGCTTATAAGAGAATCAATATGTTGCATTAAAACAGGATTTGATGTCACATAATACAATGTTTGAAAGCACAATGGAAGAAATTCTCAGAAGGACAATTCAGTCCTGCGTAGAAACGGATAAGAACTGCTGTGATTTCTACCCTCCTGGTTTTAAAGAACTGGTGCTTATTTTTTGAGAGACATGTTTTTGAGAATGGTGGGTTCTGTCAAAAGTTGTAAACTACATGAAGCTATTGAGCTTAAATGCTTTTAGATTTGTCTTTGAAGATCTACCTAACATGCCTGGGAGGCAGGACCAGGTGAACATAATCCCCATTTTAGTGAAGTGGAAGCTCAAAATGCCATGAGGAGCTGTGCCAAAGCAACAAGTGAATGTCCCAGGGTACTTGTTGATGGGAATTATCACTCTCCCTTACTCATTTTCTGCCTCCTGTAAAATCAGTAGGGTCCCTGGCTTGGAACCAAGAAAGAAAAGCAGTAGCAGTTCAGGAGAGGATGACAGAAAGGAGAAGGGAGGGGAGACAGACCACCTTCCCTCCAGAGAGCCTTGACCCGGCAAGGGAGAATGGCTCTGCACCAACCAAACTGGGAAGGTAGTGAGCTCTCTGGGGGAATGTCCAAGGGATGTATCTTCCAAGATACCTCTAGGTGCTTAGGTGATATTGCCAAGAATCTGGATTTAGTAAAAGAAGGACTTTACTGAGATTTGGGCTTGGTTATTAATGTGCTGACTTTATGGCTTCTGATCTTTTAAAAACAAAGCCATTTTCTATCACACAGGACTGCCTAGGAGTTAGTGAATCAATGACTCAGATATGCTTTGAGTTCCTTGGTAAGATTCTAATAGCCCAAGGTGGTGTTCTATGGGAAAGATTTCCTGACTCCAGTTAGTTCAACAACAGTTGCATCTAATGTCAATCTCATTGAGCCGGGACAGGTAGAAAACCGGGATTCCCTTTGTTCAACCACCCCACGACCCAAGGCAGTCTGGGGCAAAGTGGTTTTGTGGATGGATGAGCATCTGTTCTTTCTCATAAGGATGCCACAGAGGATGGCTACACTCATTTCCTACCTCCTGGGAGTTTTGTGATGTTCATCACAATTATTCCAGCAGTGCACCAGAGAAGACAAGAGGTTGGGAAGCAAAAAATATATTTAGCATTTGTTGGTGACTAGCAAGTGCTTTCAAGTTGCCACTCACTTAAAATTTCTTCACCACCAAATTCATGCTAAATGGACTTAGGAGATGAAAGTTGGTGAGGTAAAGCATTTCTAAATGATTTTGGTGATTTTTTAAAGCTGACATTATTTGATGCACAGATGGACAAAAAACTTGTACTATGCATCTTCTCCTGGCACAGGGACACCCTGGTTGTGGTTCTCCTCTGTTGAAGGCACCATCATGCCCCTGACCTCTCACCTCTCTCCTGCTTTCACTTGCCTTTCCCGGGGTTATCTTGTCTACATCCACAGCTTCACTGAGCTCCAGATCAGAGTAGATAGCATGGTGTTCCATAGCTGCCAATCAAAGAGGAAACGCTACTTTCAAATTAAAAATCTGTATTTCTTCTTTCGAATTCTGGAGTCTTGGAGTTACATTTGAGTCTTCTCTCCTCATCCCCAGTGTCCATTCAACTATCCCTTCCTGATATTTTTTCTACGTAATGTTTATATATCCATTTTCTCCTCTCTGCCTACACTTACAGTACTGTCTGGGATATTGTAGAAGCCTCCTAGCACTTCTACAGACTGAGTCTCACTTCCTTCCCAGCCCTCAGAGTGATCTTGATAATATAAAAATCTCATCATCCTCAAAAATGTAATAGTTACCCCTGTTTTAATGCAGGATTTGTTATTTCATGATCTGACTCTTCTCTTCTGTCCATTTCCATCTCTTGAAAACTCTTAATATTACCGAATGCTCCACTCATACCAAAATACCTGCATTTTAAAAACAGAGCCATGTTCTCTAATGACTCTGTCCTTGGGCCAATTATTTTCTATTTCTAGAATGACTTCCCAGCTGCTTTCACTTTATTATTATTATTTGGCAGTTGTTTTTGGCTGGGGCTGGGTTTGAACCCACCACCTCCAGTATATGGGGCTGGCGCCCTACTCCTTGAGCCACAGGCTCTGCCCTTTCACTTTTTTTTTTATGGTTAACTATTACTTGAGCCTTCAAGGTCCCATTCAGGTATTTCTTGGAGACTCATAAGGTCTTCTCAGAAGCCTGCGATCTAGACCAGATGCCTCCTCCTCTGAACTTGCAAAGGAACTTGTGCACGCCCAAGTCACAGCAACTGCCATAGGCTGATGTTCCACAGCAGTGGCTTAGCTTGTCTCTCCTATGTCACTCTAAGGACTCCTGGTTTGCATTTTGTTTTGCAATTCCCTTATTCCTGAAGCCTAGCCCAATGCCAGTATACTCCCACACTTAAAGCTCATTTAATGTTATGAAGGCACAGGGACAGAATTCTGAGTTCATGTTCTAGAAGACTGAGTGGACATGTTGTAAAAAGACATTCCTGTGGAATCCAATCAAAGCAGAGCTAGTAATCTCAGCTAAGAAATGAACTAGATTACCTAATCATTTGTACCTTCACATTAATATGAATTATTTTTTTTAAAAAGCAGGAGATATGGAGACCCACAGTGATAGATAAACCAATTGATTCCATTTCATATGGCCTTTGGGAAAACAGGTGAAGCAGCCATGGTTCCTACCATTTATGAATTTTATTCTAGAACAAATTGATAAATGACTGCCTCATGTGGTCAGTACAAAGAGGGGAGATGCACAGGAAACTCTGAGTTCATGTGGGCCACTTCCCTTATGTTGTGTGAGTCCCATGTCATTACACGACGGGTGATTGATGGACAGAAGAGGTTGTTATAAATTTATGCTTTTACCTTGTTACAAATATTTAGCTTCAGTGTAATTGTCCTAGAAATCTTGAGACTTTTAGTTTAATTGCTTGTTATTGTATGCAATAAAATAAACAAGATTAACATTAAAAAAATTGATTTGAACTGTTCCCAAAGCACAAAATCAGAGAACAGTTGGAGATACAAACCAAGAATGGCTTAGAGAGGAATGCTCACTGAGGCTTCCAGTACCCTGCCCACATCTACCGGCACCCTTGATATTAGATCTAGTCAGGTAATCAGCACCAGCTAATGAAATGTGACATACCTCATTTCCAGGATAAGACAGGAAAAAAAGCCATGCATAAGTCTCTCTCTTCCTCTTCTGATGTCAGGGCCATTGAGAAGCCTGTCCTAGGCACAGTGTATTTATAGGAAGGTAGTGATCTATCAATTTGGGTGACAGTGTGGGGTAGAATCTTTAATAGACTAATGTGAGTAGAAAATAAAACGTTTTGTATTAAACCTTTGAGATTTTAGGGGTTGTTTGTTAAGGCAGCACAATCTAATACAGAAAGAATTTAGAAAAAAAGAATAAAATATAAATGTCATTTTTAAAATGGGATAGCAGTAACTTTTTGCAGATAAGGTTATGTTGTATTTCTTCAATGATATTTACACCTAAATTCTTCTATAGAATAGTATTGAAAGATCATTCATTATAAGTCTTCCACATGTCTGCATGTCTTGTGAACTGTATCAGCTGACTTGTTCTGAACTACATTTTCAATATTTGTATGGTGGATATCACTGGAAGAAAGAAATAGTGTCCCTTCTTAAAACAAGAAGTAGGATTGCTTTAATCTTGGAAGATAAAAATAGTGTATCCATGTGGAACAATGGACAGTCATGTTTATTTTATAGCCAGTAGAAGAGATTTGGATTCCAGAAGTTTAGAGTTCTTCCCCTGTGATGCAACAACCTGCATGGGTGGGTGGTACCTGGTCCTTATAATGTTGCTCCCTTGGGAAATGGGGTAGGGAGTCTTGAGAAGAAAATGCTGACATTATGGCTTCTTCTGTTTTTATGTGCAATAAAGACCTTTGTTTCTGATCCAGGGTTCTCATGTCTTCTGCTAGCCCCTAGGAAACTGGGAGGTAGATAGTTAGGACCTCTGGCTCTTCTAGGGACAAAGGCAGGTGCACTGCTTTGGAGCTGCCTTAAGCAGTTGCCCCACCTGGCACCCTTGACATTGGATCTAGTCAGGTAATCAGTACCAGCTAATGAAGAGTGGGCACCCTGCCTTTGTCCCTAGAAGAGTTATCATGTTAGCTTGAAAGTCAGGGGACTCCAGTCCCTTCAAAGTTCTTAACAAATCCTGGTGAAATTAAGCTGAATTTAGGGACAGGGTTTGACTTAAGGGGAGCTAGTTATATAACTGGGACTTCCATCCCCATTGAGCAAATTTAAATTACCACTATGTAATCTTCTCTGTATAATCCTCTCGGTTAACTAATTAATTGACCTTTTGAATCCATTCTCAGAAATGGCAGATTTTCTGCAAGACATGGAGCCGAGATTGTGGAAGCCCCTGAACAGACTTCCTGATAAGATTCACCATCCCCCACAACCTGTCCCAAGGCCTGTGGTCCCGCCTTTAAAAGCCCTTAATTGCTGTTAGGCAAGGAGACAGATCTGAGGCAGCTTTCCCTACCAGATGACTGTAGCATTTAACATGTCTTTCTTCCTTGGCAATTTTTTGTTGTCTCAATAAATGGATCTTTGAGCAATGAGCAACTGGACCTAGAATGAAATCCCCTTTCGGTTTTGACAACGCCCTTCTTGATTACCAAATAAATCATGGAGAAGAGAAAGATTTCTCAAGGACTCTGAAGGCTTCCATTAGAATACAAAGAATTGATCTCAAAAAGAGTGTTTCACAGCTCAGGTAGGAAAATGCCTTTCATGTGCAGGACTCTGCAAGTTCAGAATATGATGCTATTTTCTATATACTTATAGAGTGCACAGAAAGGAGAGAGGAAGTCTGATCACTTTAGGGAATATTTTTGTATTATCTTATGTATGCATGCTCAACATGGACATACCCTAAGATCTAAGCACTTCACTTTTAGGTATGGTCTCTACAGAAACTCTTACATATGGACATCAGGAGACAAGCAGCACTTTCTATTATAATAAGATACTGAAAACAACCAAAGCCAATTGACAGGAGAATGTATAAATAAATTGTGTTATCATCCTGCAACAGAATGTTATTCAGCAGTGAAAATAAATCAACGTAGATGAATCTTAGACCATAAAGATTTAGTCACTAAATAATATACACAACATTATACAATTTTTATAAAGCTGAAAGCAAACAGAATTAATAATATATTGTTTAGGGCAGTAATATTAAAACTGTTTGACAAATGGCCACAGAAAGAAATCTATTTTACACTTTGATCCATGGAATATAGTAAGAAATAACTTAAATGCACACATGTGCACACAAACTGAAACAAATTTTCTTGCAGTATTAGTTGCCCTTACCATGTCTAGTGTACTCTTGAGTTTCCATTCCATGCTCTTCTATAGCATTAAGACCAAATTCTAATAGTGACCCACTAATTGGATCTTATGACCATAATCTCAAGTTTCAAAATTATTAATTGAAGGAAACTTAGGAATATAGTAAAGCTATAAATAAAAACCATGGGACAATAACCACAAAATGCATGATAGTTGTGAATGGTAGAAAATGGGATTATTGGGGAGAAACCCCGGGGCAATAATGAGACTGATAATGTTCTAGTTTTCAATTATGGCATTAGGTTCATGAATATGTATTTCATTATTTTTCCTAATTATATATTTACATGGCATATATTATGTCCATGTAGCAATTATAACAAAATGGCTTTTACAAAGAAAAAGCTACTAAAACATCTGAGTCCCCTGGGTGTCATGATGGTCCGTCCAGAATTATCTAAATCTAGAAATCCACGATGCCTTCTGAATTATTCAAATGGTTGAACTCGGGTTTCTGTCTCTAGCTGCATATTAGACTTAAGATGACTAAAGAGTGTCTAGACAGTGTCTGGAGCTTAGAACTCCTTATCAAAAACCACCTCTGTCTGCAGCCAGTCAGAATGCCAAGTGCCTCACCAGAACTCAAGAAAAGTAGAATTTTCCAGTTGTTGAACAGAAAGAGAAATAGACCAGATAAGGCGAATTATCTCAAAAATGGAAAAGCAAACACCACATATAGTCACTATTAAATTAGAACTAATCGATCAATATTTTATGTGTTCAACAATAAATTTATATGGTAGCAAAAATCATTGGAAAGCAAGGAGTTGGGAAGGGGGGGAAGAAATGGGGCATAGGTAAATTTACACCTCTAGGGAACAAGGCATACTCTCTGGTGATGGGCACACTCATAACTTGACTCATACCATACAAAGCAACTCATAGAATCAAAGGTCTATACCCCTGTACTATTTTGAAATTTTGAAAAAAGTATAAAGAATTCTAAAGAGCAAACAGTGTGGCCAGCCATAAATGTGCTTCCCTTCCAGCTTGGGCCATTTCCTCACAAAGAAGAGGAATTTGCATTTTAACTAGACTCACACTTCATCAAGATCATATACAAGGGCCAAAGAAAAGAAGACTCTATTAATATAAAATTTCCATCAATGAAGAAAATTATTCTAGTTAAATCGAGATAAGGTGAATTTAAAAAATTTGAACTATCTGGTACGAATGTCTGTATTAAGCTTGTTGAATGAGTCTTTTTCATGGGGTAAGAAAATAGCCCGGGGTGTGGCAGGAGTGACATCTTGAAGTGAAACTATCATGATGATCAAAGTTGGACTCCTACATACCAAAGTGTTCTGCAGGAAGATTTTTAAACAATGCCTGTAACATAGATAACCCCTCATAAATATTCTTTTCTGACCTGCCCAGTGGTCATAAGTTTCTGCAAGAATGTCTGAGACGTGGCCAGCTGCCCATGTCTTTACCCTAAAAACTTGCTGTGCAGTAGATGTTTTCTGGAGGGTGGGTGTGGAGACACAGCATCGTGTAGGTGCTCAAAATATCCGTTGTCTGTGATTTGTCTGCTTCTTTCTTTGGTGTCTCCACACCTTCAGTCTTTAGAGGTAGGTTTGCAAAAACCAGCTCACTCTACCACAATGGGTACCCTTCAGTTTTTACTCTTTTGACCCTAAATGAAACAAAATATGTGGGGGCTTGTGAGTTATGTGATAAATACAGAGGTAAAAAGATATTCCAGTATTTTCTCTAACTGATGCTCAGAATGTGTGGCTTTCCATCTTATTTGTTTTCCATTCCTCAAAATATAAACTATGAATTATAGTATCTGTAGGATCAAAGTAGTGATGTCTACTAAGGTAGAACCTTTTATTCCTAATGTGTGTTTTTTTTTTCACGTATGTATTCTGAAAGTGAGGGAAATCAAATGTGCTGCTCGTTGTATGTATAAACAAAGTGGATAATACACCTGCAGTTGTGAATTGAGATCTAGGGCTCTTTTTCTATTTGTAATACTGGTTGAAACCAATCCATCACCATGTGGCCTCACTCTGTTTTATTCATGTTGTCTGGATCGTTGGAGTTAAAGAAGGCTCCCACCCATGGCCATAACAGTATGATGTTAAATACAAATTATTCTTAAAAGATTAAAGACTAAGACCTTGATCTCTTCGGCATTATCTTCACATATAGGAACTCTCGTAAGCGTAAGGATAGGACTTCTGTGATGCTAAATTTTAGATACCTCCAGAAGAGTAGAATCTAAATATTACCTTCCAGGTAGCATTTTAATCACTGGGGCTGCTCTCTGATTCTTTCCAGCTCTTGGTCTCTTATCCACACTGTATATTTCACTTTTTGGCTTCCTTGCAGATGTAGGGGCCATGTGACTCCTTCTAAGACAATGTAATGTGAAGGAAAATGATGTGTGTCACTTTGGAGCAGAGCAGCCCCATGAGATGTGTACCTGGTAGGATTGAGACCGACCCTGATGTGCAGTTTATGGGGTATACTGAGTGAACGCATACAATATTTGCTTTTATATATGTCAAATGTAAAGAAAGTGAAAGTCTTTGAAGATACAAGAAATAAAAATGTTAAGAGAAGCAGAAAGGCTAAAGAATGTTTATTTTCAAAACCATTAACTGTTCGGTGAAAGAGAATTTAGAGGAGCAAATGGATCATAAAATGTTAGATTTAGAAAGAATGTGAGACATTATCCAGGTCACCTTCCTGACTTCATCGATGAGGAAGTTAAAGTCCCCAAAGGTTAACTGAATTGCTCTGAGTTCAGAGAGTTATTTGATGGGAGAATTTTATTTAAATCCACTGTTTCTAAACAGTGCAACTAAAAAGCCATTCCCTGAGTGTGACTTACCCTGCCTTGTAGTGCAAAGCACACATGGAGCACATCTGATTAGACCAGGCTTGGTTCCTAAGACTGAGAGTATGAACAGGTCAGAGGGGACCTTGTAAGGCTGTTGATTTGGGTACTCTGGCCAGTGGATTCATTATTTTCTTCAAAAACAATCCAAACAAATACAAACAAACCTACCTGAAGCAATTAGATTTTGGGGGGGTAGTTTGAATACAAGAAATATTTAAAGTTCTTAAATGGAAGTAGAAAAAAATAGAAAGAGAGAGAAGTTAGGGTCAGGCAGACTAAGTCAGGAGAGAGGCGACCTCCAGACTGCTGTTCCGTTGTGAATAGCAAAGCAGCTCTTTAGAAACTCTGGTTTTCTAAAGCTAGACTGTGGCCTGTCCTGCATGTCTTCCCTGTACTCCTGTAAGATTAACTCCCGTTATCTTTGGTAATCTGAGTTTTTTATTTTATACTGAGAGAACCAGGCAAGTTCAAGTTTCCTCTGTCGGGGGTATACAATAACTTCCTTATCTCGCTCCCACAAACAAAATACCCACTGTATGCTCCCAGGGATCCTTCTCATGTTCCTTTTCCAATAATTTGTAACTTGGAGTGGGTAGTATTTGTCCAGGAGGACAGGATGTTAGGAACAGATATTCTGAAATTATAACTTTTACATGTAAGTCAAGGCTATTTGAGTCTTTAAATGAAGTTAGGGACTATTCTCATGGCTGTCATGGTCTTCTCCTAAAGTCTCCTCCTTATAATGACTGTTCGTACTCAGTACTATGTTACAGCTACTGTTTCAAACACTTCACTTATACATAGCAGCTCATTTAATCACCACAGTCAACCTATGAGATAGGTGTTATTTATTGACAACATTGCTGTCTTCATATCTGAGGACACGAAAACCCAGAGAGGTACTTTGCCTAAGGTCATATGGCCAGGGAGCCACGGATCTCAGGCAGTCTACCCAGAGCCCAGCACGTCATCTCTTTGCCATGCTGTGGTCCTGACTTCGAATACCAGCACATCCCCTGTCTTTCTCCCACTGCAAAGAAATTATTAAAACCATTAAGCAGTCAATAGTCATAATTACCACATAACTACCAAGCAGATGCATTTCTAATCAGGCAGGCGAACATAGAACTATTAGACATAGTTGATAGCCTTTCATTTACAAAGATCCTTTTGAATTTTCATTTTTGTTGATACATAGTAAGCTGATCTGGAATAGAAAAGGGTGGGAAGCATATCCCTGGCTAACAGAGAAGGACACAGGATTATCTTTTTGTTTATATTATATGGCAGTGAAATGAAAAAAAGACATGGAGATTAGAAATATCTATTTTTTCCTCAAGATTCCATGAATTTATGAAAAGCATGATAAACACAACACTCTGCCTTGGTCTCTGAGATGGACTGGCGTCTGTATGTTACATGGAATCATTACTCTCTTCCTGAGTGTTTTCTCTGCTAAATGAATTAAATCTCCAACAGCTCTCAACAGAGGCTTTGCTTGGTTGACCCATGAGCCATGATCCATCCAGTTTGCAATCACATGTGCTTCTTCTCTTTTTCCTACCGGCTGATTAGCACCCAGCTAACTTCTCTACCCTGGAGGATCAGGTGAAACAAACAAACAAAAACAGAAAAAAATCCCAGCAGATGGGAAGAAAAGTGGAGAGTGTGACTGAGCCTGGCATGGCAGCCTGGCATTATCCCCTTGGGCTGCTTTATCTGTCTGCAGACTGCTTTCTTTGTAACCCCAGATAAGGGAAAATTGTAACCAGGAAAAAATGAAAACAGGGAAATTCAACCATTGCAGGCATTTATTCTTATCTTTTGTTTTTATAAAGAATAACAAAGGATCCCAGCAGATGAAATCAAAGCTTCCCGTGAAACCTAAATTCAGTTTGTAGACCTGCATTTTGTTTTTTTTCCAGAGCGACTAATGCTGTTGTGTTGATGCCCTACATTACTGTTCCCTCGCAAGCCCAGAAGGGGATACAGATCTTGAATAAACCTTGGAGACCAGGCAGAGTCTACAGCTCCCACCTGTCCTCCTCCTTCTCCTTATAAAGGGAGTGAAGCCCCAGGAGGTTAACTGACTGCACAAGGTCAGATGAGCTCAATTGTCTTCTAAACTCCACAAGGAACTTTTTTCATTTCCAGCTTTAAATTATTTATTCAGTTTTTTGCCATTTTCACTTCATTGAAATGAACTCTCTCTTCTTGCTATTATATCCTAGAAGCTATTTATCCAACCTGATTTAATTGCATTTTCATGCAATTGTATTACATTTTGCAATTGCTATTACATTTTATATTCTCTGTGTTTTTATGCCCTGGTGCCAACTGCTAGCATCTTCTGTGTCCTGCTTTATGACTGAATTACCCCAGGTATTTCTCAGGCCAGATTTACTTATATGGTGATGTGGAATTAAAAATAGTAACATAGGCAGAATGTTTCAAATCCTAATTCAGGGTCTTTGAGGGAAGGAATTTGAAAGCTGAGGGTTATCCCTGTAAACATTTCAGTGTTTACCACATCAGGACTACAATAAATGAGCTTCCTTGGTCTCTGTGTTGCCAGAGTCCCCTCCCATCCTGTTCTCTTTCTTATAGAGAAGAAACTCTCCTGGAAGGCTCTTGTCTTTTGAATCAGCTCTAGGAAGTCATTGCAGACATCAAACATTAAGTAAATGAACCCCAATTGAAAAGGAATTTACACAATTAGATAGAAAAGCTCAGAGGAGACCAAAGGAATCCTTGTAGGTCAAAAAGCCCGAGAAATTCTTAAAAATATCCCCCTGTTTTCTTACTAGGCATACTGGTAAATATCAAAGTGAGGCAAATTTGAGAGCTCGTTAGAGGGCAGAAGATTTCGAGACATAAGCAACAAAATATCTTTAAAAGTAAAAAACAATCATTACAGCAAAAGTGGATAAAACATGGAGCCAAGAAAATGTCTTTTTTTTTTTTTAATAGCTCAGTAGAATAATAGTGCTTGCCAATTATGGGGGAGATATTTTGATGCCTGCTCAGGCTTGGGCTTTATTTAGATGAACTCCAATGCAATCCACTGTCAGCTGAATTACATGCACCATGGACTTCAAAGGCTCTGCGCTCCATGGGAATGTCCAGGATAGAGTGCTGTGAGAAATAAATGATTGTACTGCAGTGCAGGCTGCCAAACTGCAGCGATCACTTTTCAGTCACTGGAAAAATGTGGTGTGCAAATGGATGTCACACTGTGATAAGGGGGAATCCAAAAATATAGTTGCAACCTAGTGAGCAAACTTAATGAAGGCAGATCTTTCACTTCCTTGGACAGCTACGCTCTGCAGGCGGTGACTTTCCTGACGGACACAGCCGTATGGGTGGATGTGTAAACATGCATGCCTGGAACACTCCTTTCTTACCCGGGTATGTCAGAGTCAAAGGTATAGCAAACTTTAAAGAGCTTGGCTGGAAGTAAAATTTGTTCTGGATATTTGCTGTAGCTGTTTTCCACGCTTCCTGAGCAGGACCGGGTATGCAAGGAAGCCTGATTACCTGTGGCTGCTTTGGGGGGCAGTGACCCTTCTGCTGCTGTCTTCTTCTGAAACAAGAAATGTTGACAGAGATGCCAGATGAAGGAGAGAAGCTGACCCACTGAGGCTTTCTCTGTACTGCCCAGTTTTCAAACTTTAACCTGCATTGGAGTCACCAGGAAGCTGCCTGTAGCAGATCACAGGACCCACACCCCACCCCTGAGCTTCTGATTCCATAGGTCTAGAGTGGGCTATAGTTTCAGGTGAAGTTCATATAGCTGGCCTATGCTTAGAGCACACCGATCTATGATCTGTGCTCACTCCACCTGGATGCTTAGAGCACTCCAATCTATGATCTGTGCCCACTCCACCTGGATGCTTTTGTGTGTGTTGCAAACACAGTTCCATCTTAAAGAAGCCTGGCTGTCTTTCTCCATTTGCCCAACTTTACATGTTCTGTAGATATCAAAGCCCATGAAGACAAATACTAAATTATAGACATTGCTGTTGAGTGGTAAGGACTTCGGGGGAAGGTGGAGAGAAAGAGAACTGTGATAGTTGTTGGAGGAGTTTTATGGGAGGAGTCCTTCCCTTGGGGCAATGCTGCTGTGATGTAGTGCTCAATGTAACACTCAGGAAAGAAAGGTCATGCTGCTTCTTTCCCCAACCGCTTGCTAGTAATTTGGCCTTTAACATATACAAGTAGTCCCTGACTTTAAATCAATATACCCTTTGATATAATGACACTGCATTAAAATAATTACTTGGGGAAAGACCCTCACCAGCAAGGGGCTATGATTCTTTATGAAATTTCAAGGTAGCAACTTAGCAACTTTTCAATCAGGCAGTGGGTTTCAGGATAGAAATAAAGTCTAATGAGCTAATAGTTTAGGAATAGATAATGCAGTCTCATATTAAAGCATAGCAAAATAGTTAATAGAAACACATGAATAATAATCTGATTATTATTCTGATAATAACAATCTGATAATAATAATCTGATTATTATTATTAACATATGATTGAGGCAGGAATCATATGTTAATAGAAACATATGAATAATAATTCAAGAAGTTAAATTTAGAACAACAAGTTGCTACTTTTTATCTGTTGGGTGGTCAAAAGAAAACTCACTTGTTCCACCCTTGTCCAGGTTATATGGAATGATGTGCTCTTATACTCTGCTACACAGGAGTGTGCCCTGGGACAACATTTTGGAAGTCATATAGGTAATAATTGTCAAACTTAGAAATGTACGTGCTCTTTAATGACCATGAAATGTTACTGCCCTAAATTTACCTTATGGAAATAATTATGAAATTACATACAAAGAGGTCTACTGAAGTACTCTTTAGAGTCATAATTAGGGATTGGTTGACTTCATATCAGTGACGCACCAATTAAAGAGAAAAAAAAGGTATCCCTTTACTGGACGGTGTCAATTTTCTTTTTCTTTTTAGATGCCCCATATCTGACCCTGTACCTGTATTTGAGGCTCCCTGGCATTTGTAATCAGGCCCACATTAACCACAGAAGGAGAAAATCCTGGAAACTCACTGTGTAAACTGCCCTTTACTGTGGTGTGGATAGAGGTCCTAGCTTCTCCCCTTCAGAACCAAATGCCCTAGATTTTAAAGTGGAAGCCGGTGATGGAAAGACGCAGGGCCGCATGGAGTTCATTCTGACCGGGGTGTGATGGAGGCAGCAGCTCCTTCCTTCGCAGAAGCAGCATCACCCAGGGCTCAGCAGCCGTTAGTCCAGGAAGCGCCAGTGTCTGCACCCATAAGGGTCTGGAGCCCTTAGCAAAGTAGCTTGACAACGAGGATGCAGGGGAGTTTCCACTTGTGAGGTCCCAGGCCCTGTTCTCAGGCCATCTCCTTCAGAAAGGCACCCAGTGCACTCTATATAAGTGTTCTCCTCCATTCCGTCAGATTTCTGTTGCTTACAACTCACAGCTTTGTTTGACTGGTCTTCATGTATTCACAGAGCAAAATCTCAAAGATGTCCTTTTAAAAAGGTAAGGTACAGAATAACAAGTGTAGCTTGATAACATCTGGGGAAAAAAAGAATATATCTTTATATATTATTTAACTTCCAAGATAGAGGAATACATAAAGAAGTTAATGTTTTTAGTTTTCATTGTGAACAAATCTTCTGGATGTGGTTTTGTGTTTTTTATTACTCTCTGGCAGTGTATATAGTACAATGAAAAGTTAAATAAAATAACCTATAATGGTATCCAAGGCTGCGACCAAAGAATCTGATCTATTTCAGTCCCTAGGTCTCTAACTTCCTGGAGCCGTTCGTACTATCCCGTGAACTCAGATTTCTTTGGCAGCCCCGGTGGATGTTAGTCAGAGTCCGGCCATGGCGAGGCCCACCTGTGCGGAGCAGCCTTGCCCACGGCAGGCTTTCTGGTATTGGTGGAGAAAGTCCTACCCTCAAAATACCGCAGAACACTGTGAAGAGTATTTCCAGGTCTGGTGTCTTCCCTACCCGGGGGGCATGGGGCTGGCCTGGTGAGTCCCAATCTGTCACAACAATAAATATGACCCAAGTCAAGTGGAAAAAGCAGCATTGTCCCACCTGGCTTCCCTAGACCCACCACAAATCCAGGCCTGCAGTGGATGGAAATTTAATTATTTGGACGACTTCAGAACAGGTGAGTGAACTCTGTGCCTAGAGAATAAAACACAAGTAAACAGGAAATTCCGATTAGGGGTCATATGCTTTGGCTGAGGCCCTGGGAGGGCTGCTTTGTCCTTGTCTGTGCTGTGCGGCGACTCCCAGAGACCAAAGGCTTCTCAGTTCTCTTGCCCTGGGGTTGAATCCTTGCTCAGCCTCATATATGTTACTTGACTGTAGAACTGCATCTACACAAAAGGAAAAATAATAGCTAGTTCATAGAGTCATTATTAAGTGTAGAGAAAATATATGTAAAGTCTCTGAAAACAGGACCTAGAGCATAGCAGGGACTCAGCACAGAAAAGCCCTAACCCCCATGCTGCTATGCTCTCACAAGAACTTAATAGGGTAAGGGGCTCTGGAGATAACATTTTCTTGAAAGAACACAGATGCCAGTAATGTAAGGAATTTGTGTTTGAAGATGTGACAGATAGTTTTTGGAGGCTTGAAATAAAGGGCAATTGTGTGATCTAAATTTCGCACACCATTGCTCTTGAAACCGCTTACGATGTTCTCCCAAATATAATGAAAGAATTTCTGAAAATTTTGAAATATTTTTAAGCCTGACAGTACAGTGAGCTATTTTTCCCCTCAAATCATGGTCAAAATTACTCTTTTTTGGTCAATCTTTGTGTGAAATGACACATAAGATCAAAAAACCTCTTTCCCCCAAATGGCCTATCCCTGAAATATATTTCACTTATCAAACATTAATAAAGTTTTTGTCCAGTGTATTAATAAAATGCTATTAATAATTTTGGTTCCACTATTATAAGTATCATAATGCAAACTGTTTGGGGATAGATGAGAAAGCTTGTCTTACAGCTCCAAATGGTGTGCCCAGCAGGGAAAATCACATTTTCCCTTATGAAACAACCCATTCCCTTTCCTTTATTAAACAACTACCTCCTCGAATGGAAATTAAAACAGGCCATCATCTAAAGCTATCATCTCTGGAGTTCGTAGATTAGAATCAGGGGCTGTAGAGCCATATATTTAAATTGAGGCAGGAATGAGTTCAGAAGACGTTAGTTTCTGATTCTGCATGGAGTCTCTGCTGATGGGTCTGTGCGTATTGGTGGTAGAATCCTGTTAGACGGGTGTTAAATAGTTTTCACAGCTTCTCAAGGAGTGTGGCTGCTTTGGGGCTGTAGCATGCAACTGAGTTGAGTAATTGATGTCTTATTATGACTTACAGAAAAGCTTTTCCAAATCTAAAATTGCCTTGTGGAGAATAGTGTCAAAAGTTCCAGAGCAACCCCAACCCAGAAAATCGGTATTGATTTATTGAGATGTTGAATCTTTTATTATAAAAAATTATGTCTTTATCTAGTTAAAAACCAAAACATGGATAAAAAGTTACAGAGTTAAAAAATGTCTCCCTCCCTCTCCTCCCAGTCTTCTACACACCTTCCAATTTCCACTATAAGCCACCCCCAAAACATAAATGCAATTGAATTTGCATCTAAAAACAAACACACCTTCCTCGTCTCAGTCCCCTTCATTTTAACAAACAGGGAGCACAGTATATCTATGGTTTCCAACATTGGGTTTTTTTCTCCTTCCTACATCTTGGAGATTTTTTCTTATAAGGTTATGTACATTACATCCTTGTGTTAGTTTGGGTTCTCCGAGAAGCAGAGACCAAGACAGTACTCAAGGTGTAAGGATTAGAGTATGGAATGCCCGTAAGAGAAAATGGGCAGTAATTGGGTGAGGTTGGAAGAATCGTCAGGCTACAAAGCAAATCTGACTCCAGGTGAAAGAGAGAGAAGAAAAGGTGAGTGAGACCCCGTCTGTTTCGTGTGGCTGTAGCAGAATCCCTGAGCGTGGGCAATTTATAACGAACAGAAATGTGTTGGCTGGAAGTTCTGAAGGTGGGGAGGTCCAATACCAAGGGGCTGTCAGGTTTGGTCTCTCCTTCCAAGACGTGCCTTGAATCTTGTATTGTCCAGAGGGGAGAAGCCTTGTGTCTCTCCTGGCAGAAGAGTGGGAGAGCCAAGAGACAGTCTGCTCCTGAAAGCCCCTTTGTCAAGGCCTTAAACCATTTACAAGGAAGTGTCATGACCTTCCCACTTCTCATCAGGCCCCCACTTCCCAGCACTAGTGCACTGGGGCTTAAACTCCAGCATGTTGAGAGGGAACACACATTCAAACCACAGCAGCTGAATGCATCTTAGACTGTGATCCAGTTTGGCAAGACTGCCCGGGAGGCCTCAGCCAGAGTTGCCAGTCAGAGGAATCCCTCATCTCCTAGGAATGGGTCTCTCAGTGTCCCTGCCATTTCCAGCAGCTGGGAGCAACCTGGGGAAGGAGGGGCATCTAGGAAATGCCCAGATGGATGTCAGGGCATAGCAGCTGCAGGCCCCATCAGTTGCATGCCCTGCAGCTGGAGGTCTGCAAGGCAATTTTATATTAAAAAGCTTTTCTTCAGAAAGCTTCCATTTATATCTTGTTTTGCAGAACTGGGTCCTATGGTCTTCCCTACCTGGAAGGAGGCTAGAACATGGTGGAACTTTTTTTTTTTTTAAATTAAATCATAGCTGTGTACATTAATGCAATCATAGAGTACAGTGTGGAGTTTTCATATACAATTTGAAATAGTTTCATCAAGCTGGTTAACATAGCCTTCATGTCATTTTCTTAGTTATGGTGTTACAAGCGATTCTTTCTAAAAGTAGACATGGTGAAACTTAGCTTGCTGTTCGGGCCTGAGCATATGCTGTCACAAAGGAATGGGGGTACCATTAGCAAGAAATATAAGGGCAATGACTGTCATGACTGCCACACACTTGATAACCATTTGTTAGATGATATAATGAGGGGTTTTAAGGGCTTAGCATTAGAGCCTCACAATCCCACCAAGGTGTTTGCTTGAAATAAATGCTTCTGACCACCAACCACGTCAAATTACAGATTTCCTCCAATGAAAGAGAGATGTACAAAAAGAAACAAAATGAAATGAAAGAAAGACAAACAAATACACTATCTCAGGCCCTCTCCCAAATCCCTAACACTTTAGTGTTGCCCTTTCTCACCCATCACCACTCAGTTTGTACATTGCTAGATTTCTACATTGAAGACTTCCTTTACTGTTTATGGAAATCTGGACTTTCTTGCTTGCAATAATAAATTGCATTTAGATAAATACTTTGGCAAACCTGCCAGGGAGGCCTCAGCCAGAGTTGCCAGTCAGAGGAAGCCCTTGTCTCCTAGGAATGGAGGCACTGAGACACTTGCTTGCAATAATAAATTGCATTTAGATAAATACTTTTTAAAATCAATAGAATAAGATAGACTGGACTCTGGACTCCCCAGATTAGCCTCTAGAGTCCTTGAGTTTCATTCCCCCACTTTCTTCCTTGACAAATGTTCTTAGGAGTGAACTTCACACACAGGGCATGTTCTCATTATTAAAATCTCAGTAAGTCTACATCATCTTCAGGGGAGGCCTTCTCCGACCACTCCATCTAAATTGATACTCACAGGCACCTTAGTCCCAGCTACTCAGAAGACTGAGGTAGGAGGATCTCTTGAGCCCAGGAGTTTGAGGTTGCTGTGAGCTAGGCTAATGCCACTGCACTCTGTCTCAAACAAACAAACAAAATTAATACTCTCCATACACAGCTGGGTTATACTATCTTCTTAGTTATTTTATTCATAGCCTTTTCTATACTCTGAAACATTTTGTTTCTTTTTATCTTTTTTCCTATAAACATTTCTACCTTTCCCCCACTCCCTTTGTTGTTTAATCATGTATCCCAGTAAGTTGCCCAATGCCTCTTACAGACTTAGAAAAATTCGTTCAAAAAACAGAAAGAATAATTATTGCATTCAGAGAGAGATTCTGGTCCAAATTTCTACATCTAGCATATAATAAAGTCTGATTAAACTTAAAATTCAAGACAATACTCTCAAGGTTGGATTCCTAGGCCTACCACTCATTCACCGCGTATCCTTGAATAAGCTCGCTTCCCAACCTTAAAATGGCAATGACAGCAATCACGCTTTGTCATTAGGAGGCTGTGGTGCTTAAAAATCAACATGCAGCCCTGTGCTGGGTAGGTAGTGACTGGTCCATGCCCATGCCTGGGTGTTAGTGAGCGTGTTGTCTCTGCACTTGGGGTATCTGCAAGGTGGCCCAGCTCCCTCAGTTCAGGAGCTCTATGCTACCCTGCTGCAGTGGTGACAAAGGAAAGAGTGATAGGGGACAAGACAAAGGCAGGAAAGGGCCAACATGTATAATAAATTCCTTAGTTGCTGGGCTCCATCCAACTGAGAACAAGTGTAAGCTACTGTAAGCTCTGGACGCTGAGGCACCTCTGCCCTGTGTCATTTAACCCTCTGTAAGTGCCAAATGCACATTGCTGAGCCATGTTGGGGGTGGTTTCCGCCTTGAATTGGCCTGTACAATCAGTCAGCTCCGTTCAATCTTGGGCCATCCCCTAGGCGAGAGTATCCTTATGCAGGCAGGTTGGATATTTTCAAATGCTTCTGGAAATGAGATACCATCTCTTAGTTGAATAACATCAGAAACTCCTAGCAAAATAGTAGTTATTATCTTGAGGTGCTGATTTCTCTACCGCCTGCCTGGATTTCATAGATTGAGATAACCTGCCAAAGATTTGTGGGTGAGTTTATATCACAGAATTCAGGTTTAATGGGTAGTTTCTAATCTGACTATTGAGTGCTAGCGTTTTGTTACTGAGAGAAACAGTGCAGTGTCTGCAACTCACCTCTAGCACGGCAGCAGTTCTGAGATGCACCTGCAGGTCAGTGGCATTGATTTCTATGAATTGTTTTATTCTTGTTGGAATCGATCCATCAGCCAGTGGCCACCTCATCCTTGGATGCGATTTCGTCTTGTCTCCATCCTCTCACTTCTCTCCAGCCCCTCCAGCCTGTCAGTAAGAAACAGGTTACCCTGGAGACGGAACATTTAGAGAATGTATGCAACCGCCACTCCTGATTCAGTCATTAGATAACGTATGCGATTCTCTACGCTTAACTTAAAAATCTTTAGAAAGGGCAGTAATGGATTTCAAAATGGGGGAATGTTTTTAAGACATGGACACATTATGTCCAAAAAAGTTTATAAGATCTTCTTTTCCCATGTCTAAAAAAATAATAGAGCAAACAATTGTTTGGTTGCACTGAAGACCCATTTTAGTGCAGAGAAGAGTGAAATAGATGAAAGAATCTCTCCGGCTTCCTTTTAGCCTAAAGGGCTCAACCAAGTGAGTTTATGTTGGGACAGAAGCCTATATGAATTAGAGTATTATAGACGCATTTTGATAAATATCTTAAGCCATGCTTGTCTTCTTTTATACAGAGGAAAGGAAAATGGTTTTCTTTTGTAATTTTTAATTATGTAAACCATTTCTGTCACCATTTTAGCATCTCTGTGTGAAAATACACCTATAGGGCTTTCCCATGTACGTGCAAACATTAAACACACACGTACAACCTCACTCTACAGGGAGACATCCCACGGTCCTCATGAGCTTTTCCTTTCCCCCCTCTCTCCTAAAGCGTGGCTTTTGCTTCTCCTGCTGGGTATTAGCAGCTGACCAGTGGCCCTTTTCCAGAATTTCAAGACATTGCAGAGTCAAATGCTTATGGAACCATAAATATCAGAATGTGGCTACATTCCAAGAATTTTCTGGCATGATAAAAGGAGGGTCAAGCTTCCTACTACAGACAGTGTTGTTTATACAGCCCAGGGAATGCCTAAGTTAACTCAGCTTCTGCCAGGGGATTGACCCTGCAGGCTGTAAACTATTAACCACAGTGTTCCTTGAACCAGGAGGAATAAGCACTGATCTCATTAGGGAGCTCTGTGCTTTAATTCTTGTCACTGAGTCTGCAATTGACCCTACTGCTGTTCCATTCAGTCCTTCAAAGGAAGGCCATTAACAACTAAGGGTGAAGGGCCTGAGCCACAGATTCTCTAAATAAGTGACTCAAGCTTAAATGCAAAGCCATGGGAACTTCCTCAGCTACTTTTCAAATGGATGCCTAGGTAGAAACTGAAGCCCTACAATTTTCTCTATAGTCTGCATCTTTCCTCATGCCAAGGGCATTTAATCTCTTTTCAAAATTACTTTTACTGAAATGGAAAAAAAAATCAGAAGAAGGAATTCAATTCTGCCCAGTGACTAAGGTAGTAGACTTTCTGCACAGACTTCTGCACAAAAAAAGGTTTCCCACTTTTTTTTTTAATTGTTGGGGATTCATTGAGGGTACAAAGATCCAGGTTACACAACAGTAGAGAAAGAGGGCTCTCCTATTCATACATAGCACACTCAGTAAGCATCGGTGGGCATTGCGCCAGGCCATTTACATCTATTCCTTTACTTATTCTTCACAGAACACTTTCGCAGTTAAATTTTAATCTATCCATTTTGTAGACAAGTATAAAGAGTGTACCCATCTATAGGTATATAGGTTTAGTGTACCCATCTATATCCATTATGTAGATGGGTAATCTATCCATTTTATAGACGGGTATACAGAGTGTACCCATCTATAGGTATATAGGTTTAGTGTGCCCATCTATATCCATCTAAAATAGGAATTCATCCGAGTTGGAGAAAGCTAGAATGAATATACATTTACCTGAGCCCAGAGCCTCGCTCCTTCTGCTAAAGCACACTTGCCGCTGCCACCAGCATGCAGGGTGTCCGCCTCCAGGACCACGCTCCCCTTCCTCCTGCCCTCTCCCTCCCTTTCCCTTCCCTCCTGTCTCTTTGGCCTTTTCTCTTTCCTTCTCTGTCTCCATTGTGTAGACCACATAATTCAAGTGTACTACAAGTTTAGAAAATTATATGTCAGCTATCCACGGAGGAACATGAACCACAGTTTATAAATGTTAACATTTTCCTATATTTCCTTTAGCTTTTAAAAATATAATCAAAATATCTATTTGATTAGAAGCACCCCATCTCACTCCTCTCTCGTCTTCCCAATGAGTAAATGTGGCCCTGAAGCCAGTATATCCTGCATTCTTACAGTCCGTTTTTATATCGTCACCACATTGTATTCATTCAGAAACAACATATATTTTTGCAATATTTACTCTTATTCTGGCAGACTTAAAGTTGATACAGAGATGCTATATGGCATATGTTTTTTTAGAGCATGAGTTTTTTTAGGGAAATATAGTTTTCATTTATTTATAAATACATAATGATCAAGTATAGAGTACACAAATATCTAATTATATAACTGTGAAGCAATTTATGTGACTATTCTCCTGATAGGCATTTAGGGTTTATAGAGTTCTCGTGTCACAATGGGTGTACAATATGCACTTCTCATATGAATGCTGTGTCCAAGTTCAAGTTCCTCTAGGGTAGACAAGTGACAGTGGACTTGCTTGATTACAGAGGATCCAGAACTTTAACTTCACTGTATTCCCATATTACAGCTTATCATTAGTATCACCCTAATCTTCTGAGTATAAAATAGAATTTTATGCATTTGAATTTATATTTCTTTGAGTATAAGTAAAGTTTAACATAAGTCTGGAGGCTTTCTTCTTATGTGACTTACTTTTTTGAAAGGCAGCTATGCTCACCACTATACTAGCAATGCTGACCTATAATGCTTGTTTATATATTTAGCTATTTTTTTTCTTTTGCACTATTTATCTTTTTTTTTTTTTTTTTTTTTTGAGATGGAACCTCAAGCTATCCCCCTGGGTAGAGTGCCATGGCATCACAGCTTATAGCAACCTCCAACTCCTGGGCTCAAGCAAGTCTCCTGCCTCAGCCTCCCAAGTAGCTGGGACCACAGGTGCCCGCCACAACGCCCGGCCATTTTTTTTGGTTGCAGCCATCATTGTTGTTTGGTGGGCCCGGGCTGGGGATTCGAACCCGCCACCTTAAGTGTATGTGGCTGGCGCCTTAGCCTCTTGAGCCACAGGCGCCGAGCCTATTTATCTTTTTCTTAATGAATTGTAGGAGTTATTTAAATATTCTAGGTATCCGTGGTTCATAGGGAATTCATAATGCAAATATCTTCTGTTTTATTCTTTGTATTTTTACTTTTTCATAATCCCTTTATCATACAGAAAAATTTTAAATTTTAAAATAGTCAATCTTAACAAAAGAATTTTTCAGTGCTTTTTTTCTCTTTTTTGAGGGGGTACGTGATTTGCTTAAGAAATAACTCTCAACCCCAGTGGTAGAAAGCTATTTTGAAATTTTCGTTTAGAATTTTGAAGTTTTTATTTTCTAATCTAGGTCATCAGTCCTCCATAATTAATCTTTTCATACAATGTGAGACCACGTTCTAACTATCTTTTATCACATCACTAGCCTTTAGTTCCAGTGCAATTCACAGAAGTTAGTCTTTCTTCCGTCTTTCTGTACTGTCTCTTCTCTCCCGCACAGAGCAAGCTGCTTTTCTGCTCAACTCCAAGAGGCACCATTACATCACCTTTTTCTATCAGTGGTTCTCAACCTTCCTAATGCTGCCACCCTTTAATACAGTGCCTCATGTTGTGGTGACTCCCAATCATAAAATTATTTTTGTTGCTACTTCATAACTGTAATTTTGCTACTGTTATGAACTGTAATGTACATATCTGATATGCAGGATGGTCTTAGGCGACCCCTGTGAAAGGCTTCTTCAACCCCCAAAGGAGTCGTGACCCACAGGTTGAGAACTATAGTAGATAATGGCACAATTCTGGGGCACAAAGATTATAACGTAAATGGCGTCCTCTGTATTATGCCATGCAGCAGCCCTGTACAGATCTGTATATGTGTGTGTTTGTGCATTAGTTTTCTAAGGTTGTCAAAACAGATTAGCACAGATGGTGTGGCTTAAAAATAATAAAAATATATTACCTCAGTGTTTTAGGGGTGAGACGTTCTAAATCAAGGAGTTGGTGGGGCCAGGTTCTGTCTGAAGGGTCTAGGAAAGGTTGCTTCCTCACCTTTCCCTTATTTATTTATTTATTGAGACAGAGTCTTACTTGGTGCCCTGGGGTAGAGTCCTCTGGCATCCTAGCTCATAGCAACCTCAAACTCTTGGACTCAGACAATCCCTCAGCCTCTCAAGTAGCCGGGACTACAGGTGCCTGCCACTGTGCCCTGTGGTTTTTCTATTTTTAGAAGATACAGGGTACTGCTTCTGCTTAGGCTTGTCTTGAACTCCTGGGCTCAGCAGCTTTACCTAGGCCTCCTACGAGCCACTGTGCCTGGCCCAATCCTTCCCTAACTCTAGTGGTTGCTGGAATCTTGGTGTTCTTGTGTTGCAGATGTATCACCATAACCTCTCCCTCCATCATCACATGCCAGTCTCTCCCGAGTCTCTGTCTTCATACAGCCTATTAATAAGGACTCCAGCCATTGGATTAGGGCACAGCCTAATTCAGTATGACCTTATCTTAACATCTGATCGCTATTTCCAAACAAGGGTATCATAATTTGCCATGTAAAATGCACTTCTGTACATAATGCACACTTTAGGTTTTTGGTCCAAACTTCTTAGGAAAATACCCTTTGAGAAAGTGGCTGGCTGTCAGCTGAGGAGAGACACCTCTGGGGAGGGCTAATGCTCCCCTAGTAAATGTGCAGACCTTCTCCCAGGAGCCTTTCTGTCCCTCCCTCTTGTGTCATGAGCCATGGCTGAGATGGCCATTCACATGGCTGTAGGGCAGGAGCTTTTGAGGGTGCTTGGCCTGTGGGCAGCCAGGTCTGTGCAGGGTCCTTGCTCCCCTCCTGGTGGCCAGGCTTTGGGTTTTGGCTCTCATCCTGCACTGCCATGGACCATGTCTCCAACCCTGCCACCTCCATCTCTGCTCTTCATGGTGCTTGGCAGAGGCCACTCTGTCCTTCTCCCACTGGATCCCTGATCTTCCTGGACTGGAATCTTGTGTGCCCAGGGGGGAGTGTGCAGTGGCCCTGGGAAGCTTTGGGGCTTCCCTGCTCCTAAGCCTTATTACCCATGTATAATGCACGACTTTATCCCCCTCCCCCAAAGTATGCATTATATGTGGTAAAATTCTGTAAATCTTGATGTTCTGGATGGACACGGCTTTGGCTTAGTGTGGGTGGGGGGTAGTTTGACTATTCGACCCTGTGTAGTTTGTTTTTAGGCAATTTGTGTCTGTACCACTGACCTGTTTGTTAACATCTGTGCCAATGCCACCTTATTATAATTACTTGCTTTTATCTTATTCCTGTTCAAACTTTTCTTGGCTTATCTGTGCCCTTCAGAAACTATAGACTTCCTTTTCTAGAATTTTTAGTTGAGTATTATTTTAATTTAGAGATTAATTGGGAAGAATTTATATCTTCATGGGATCATATGTTAATAAATCCATTTATTCGGGTCTGTCTTTTTTACCTTAAATATAAGTTTCTAATTTTTTACATGTATTTTTTTACATCCTGTGTTAATTTTTTTCTTTGTAGACTCAGTTGTTATTGTTTATCTTTGGGTATAATTTTAATTTGGACATTAATTTGGGAAGAATTTATATCTTCATGGAAACCTATGTTAATAAATCCATTTGTTTAGGTTTGGCTTTTTTACAGACCTTTTACATATTACTTTTTAATTTTCCCTGTATATGTTTCTCAGAGTATATATGTTTTTGTTACATTTTTTCTCCATAGGCCCAATTATTATTATTTCTTTTTGTTTTGTTTTGTTTATTTGGTTGTTGCTGGCATTCAGTAACAGCTGTTCTTTGTGTAATTATCTTGTATCTGGTATCACTGTTGAATTCTGTTCTAATCATTTATCACTAGAGTCTCTTGATTTCCTATGTTGAAACTCATATGGTCTGCAAAAAGTAATTTTGCCTTTTCTTTTGAATCCTGAAAAAAAAATTATACCATCCCTTATCTTTTTACACTGGATGGGACCTACAAGAGAGTTTTGCATAGAAGCAATAATAGGCATTATTTTCTTGCCTATCACACACTTTTATAATAATACTTTATTGCACAGATATTTTATTTTGTCACAGTAATAGCTGACAATCAAATCTCTATATTGTTTATCTCAATTTCTGCTTTTTCCTGTTCTTCTTGGATATCCCCAATTTGTAGGATCTAGTGATGTCTAGTTCCCCACAACCTTGTTTATAAGTATATTATAGAGCTCATTTCTCATTCTTGGTGAATGAAAAATTAATTTTTCCTAAGCCTCTGGTAGAAGCCTCTGACCTTCAGACTTTTCTTCTAAAACCTTCTCTCTTGAGAAATAAACTGGTAGGAACTGATTCTTGCCTGAGCCCTCATCCTGGGCCCAGGGTTCTGTTAATCTTGGTCAAGTCCTCTTTCTTAGGGGATGGACTAAGGACATAGACTTACTTCAAACCAGAATCATCTCCTTCTATGTGCATGCTACTAGCCATATCACCCATCTCTCTAAATGTTTCCCCAAAGGCTAGGCTAGTAACTATCACCTTTATCTTTTTCATTGCTAACATACCAAGGGCTTTAGCACAGTACATCCCTATTACAACACATAGTTACTGGTAGGGAGGTTGCTATACCAAAATCTCTAGACAAGTAAGAATAGCTGGGAAAAACATGGCACCTTCTTCTTAACTCATTTAGAAACCACTGATCTTGAGCACCTTATTTCCTAGTTTTAGTGACCAAGCAAGAATCTTTGTGTAACAAAACCAAGTCCAGTAGAATCATAGTAGTTCTGTGTGCACCTTTAGGTGCTGTGATTAGTATTTCAGATTATTTCCCTCTTTCCCTTGCCAACTTCATTCCCAATATAGCCCCCGTCATTTAGGAGCTTTTGAGACAGCAAAGTGCTATGGCTGTGCTTCTGTAGCTGTTGGGAATACCTAGAGAAATCATCTGAAATGTCTTTGTTTATAAGGAAACACATTACAAATGATAATCTAGAATTACAAAGTCTGCACTACAAATATTAAACAATTATATTTAATCAGAATTCTTACTACCCATCCTCTCCCTTTTACTGCTGTATTATCATATGTAAGGAACAGCAGCCACTCTGAAAATCAATTTACTTGTCTTGCCTCTTCTCAATGTATACTTCTTGATTATGTAAACCGGTTTCTATGTTTTTGCCGTTTCAAAACAATTAAAACAAATCCAGGCATTGAATCCTAGATATAATATATTGATATGTGTATGGGTAGAATAATGGAATATCTGGAATAAATTTACACAAAAACAATATGGAAAACACTTCATAATTGAGCGTGTATTCTATGATTAAAGAAAGTTTATCTGTCTTTTTTACATTAAAAAATTTAAGCCAGCAGCTTTTATTTCAGAGCCTGAGAGTGATAGTTATTGTTTGGTGGCTTTAATTTTCTGAAAAGGATAAATTCCATTGGGATCTTAGCTAAGGAAACATAAAAAGGTGGAGGAATGAGATGAGCCGGGCAAAGAGGACATTCTCTGAGGTGATAGTAAGGTGTATTTCCCTTGACTTGTCTGTAAAGGAAACTCTTATGGGGACAACTTCAGAGGTAGAATCTCTTTTTACCCGACTACTCTCTTGATTTTTAAGAATCATCCAAGCCTGATTTTAAGAGCCAGTTTTCTAAGAGTTCAGTTACCTGAACTTCTCATAGTACCTCTTTCCCTATAGACACATTGGATGCTACTGAAGTTTTATCATAATGCGTCACCATACAGATTAGAGATAATTTATAAAAAACACCCTGGCACACAAGAGGCACTCAGTCAATGGTGAGTATTGTCTTGCAGCTCTTATTCAAGGAATATAATTCAGCTACTAAATCTATCAAACATTTATTGAATGTCTGCTTCAGCCAAGAAATTAGGCACTAATCCAGTGAGCAAAGATGTGTAGAATCCTGTCCTTTTCCTGATAGTTTATAATCTAGTTGCAGAGGATAAAATCAAGACACACAACAAGATAACTGACATTCTAAAAGCCCAAGCAAGCGTTTAATGGATGACTAACACATTGTCACCCTCGACAGACTTATGTATGCTGAACAAATAAATGAATGATTAAGAGAAGAGAGAAGGGCTTTATCCTTGGGTGTTCCTTAGAGTTTTTGTTGAGGAGGTGGAATTCTAAAGTAAAGTCTTTTTTTTTTTCATTTTTATTTATTTATTTTATTTCTTATAGCATAACTGTGTACATTAATGCAATCATGGGGTACAGTGTGCTGTTTTGATGTACATTTTGAAATACTCTCATCAAACTGGTTAACATAACCTTCATGTTATTTTCTTAGTTATTGGGTAAAGACATTTATACTCTGATTTTAGAAAGATTCACTTTTAGGTATATATCCAGAAGACCAAAAATTGAACCACAACAAAAATATTTGTATCAGAATGTTTATTGCAGCCCAATTCATAATTGCTAGGTCATGGAAGAAGCCCAAATGCCCATCAACCCACGAATGGATCAATAAATTGTGGTATATATACACCATGGAATATTATGCAGCCCTAAAGAAAGATGGAGACTTTACGTCCTTCATGTTCACATGGATGGAATTAGAAAATGTTCTTTTTTTTTTTTTTGTAGAGACAGAGTCTCACTTTTTCGCCCTCAGTAGAGTGCAGCGGAGTCACTCCAGCAACCTCCAACTCCTGGGCTTAGGCGATTCTTCTGCCTCAGCCTCCCAAGTAGCTGGGACTACAGGCGCCCGCCACAACACCCAGCTATTTTTTGTTGCAGTTTGGCCGGGGCTGGGTTTGAACCCACC